>OX467712.1:42373598-42486598 GCA_950111635.1 Agelastica alni
CTTCTACTTTCATCATTTCTCTCATACATGCTCGTCGGTTGTTGGGACTCTTGACCTCTACCGACTTGTCCATTTACACTCGCCTTATAAATTTGTTTCGTCAATCTTCCTTCATCCATCCTTTCTACGTGTCCAAACCATCTAAGCATTCCTTTATCTATATTTGTGACCACATCTTCTTTTACACCACAGCGATATTTTTTTTTTTATGAAAATAGTCGCAAAAAGGGTAGACCTATCGTGTGGGCCGCAGACGGACCGCACTGCGACTATTAGAAGAGGAAGGGATTATAGAAAGGAAATGATTGTGGACACGGTTTTTAAAAAGTTGCAGGTCATAGTTCTCTGGAAAAATTGATTTTGGAAGCTTATTCCATTCCGTAGCAGCCCTGTAAAAGAAGGATTCTTGATGAAGATTGGTCCTTGTAGTGTCAATCTTGAGAGTAAATGGGTGAGACTGATCAGCATGCCGAGTTCTTCGGCCGAATGTGGCCCATGGTGGTACAAGAGTTTTTATTTCTCTGGAGCATCTGCCATGGAAATATCTGTAGAGCAATGACTGGTCTGCAACTCTTCTTCTATGTTCTAGAGAGGGTGAAGGGTATCTGTGAGAGTTGAGCTGTTTATCAAGCGAATGGCTCTTTTCTGAATGGAATCTAGAAGACGAACAGAATGCCTTGGTGCTGAACCCCAAATGTGTGAGCAATACTCCAGTAGAGGTCGGATTTGAGCCTTGTACGTCATCAACAGTTGATCAGGAGTAAAAAATTTTCTGGCTTTTCACAGAAAACCTAGCCTCTGGCTTGCCGACTTTGCAATGTTAGCAACATGGTCATGCCAAGACATGTTATTGGACACCGTGACTCCCAAAATCGAGATGGAGGGACTTGGTTCAAGGGTATTTCCGGACATTGTGATGGGATGATTTGAAGAATTCACTTTCTTGGAAAACGTGGCACTTTGTGTTTTTTGGGAGTTGAACTGAACAGGATTGTTGGTTCCCCACTCGACGATTGATGGAATCAACCTGTTCCTGCCTGAGTCTATTTTTATCATTCACCGAAAGTGATCGATAGGATGTGAAAGTTGAGACAAGTGTGCTATCATCTGCGAAACTGTAAATGGGGTTCGTGGTGGTTTTCAAGAGGTCGTTGATGTGTAAAAGAAATAAGGTGGGGGACAGGATGGAACCCTGGGGGACCCCGGCATTAGTTTTAAACGCATCAGAAGAAATACCGTCAACTGCCAATGTAAGGAGCGATCTTGCATGAAGCTCAAGAGCCATTGGCGCAGTTTGGTTGGGAGACCGTAGGCAGATAATTTACTTAACAATGCCTGGTGCCAAACGCGGTCAAAGCCTTTAGATATATCCAAGGCTATTGCACGGGATTCACCAAACTTTTCAATAGTGTTTGTCCAGAGCTGAGTGACATAAGCCAGCAAATCTCCAGTAGACCGAAGTTGTCGAAATCCATATTGTCTGTCCTGGATTATCTTAAATTTCTCCAGATATTTGATAAGTTCTGTGTTAATCGCTTTTTTCATAACTTTGGATATGACTGAGAGCAATGCAATAGGGCGATAATTTGCAGGAATAGCCTTCTTTCCTTTTTTCGGAATCAGTTGGACTTTAGCGTTTTTCCACATGGACGGAAATACTCCTTTGCTGTATGATAACTTGAAGAGTCTACAGAGAACTGGGGTGAGCTCTTGAGCACAGGTCTTCAGGACAATTGTCGGAATTCCATCTGGTCCTACTGCCTTATTAGAGTCAAGATTTCGTAGGATTTTCCTGATAGTGCGATGGCGGATAGTGACCTCAGGCATTGATGCGTTTATTCTAGGTATCGTTGGGGGTTGTTTTCCATTGGTATCGAGGGTTGAGTTAGAGCTGAACATTTCGGCCAGCAGATCCGCTTTTTCTTTGGAAGATACGGCTGTTGTGCCATCGGACCTCTCTTATCTCACTATTCTTAACTTTATCCAACCGAGTCAACTCCGGCTATACTTCTCAGACTACTCATCTCCGCAGCATTAATCCTATTTTCATGCTTTTTCTGCCAAACCCAACATTCACTACCATACATAAGTGTAGGAACCAACACACCTTTATGCACCGCCAGACGTACAAATTGAATTTATTAAAAATTCTCAAAACTTCCATTAAATATTTGTAATAATTATAAACCTAGGAACTAAGATCATGAGCTTTTAAAATCTTTATCCCTATTTTAATAGCATATTAATTTTATCAGCATCAAAACTTATTTAATTTCTGGCCTTTTACTAAAACTGTCTTGCAGCACTGTTACTAATCAAATATAGTATAATTTTAACAGTAAACAATAATTTTTAATAACCAAAATTATCTAATGCATTACATTAAATAATAATAAAAATATTTAAAAAACAAAATTTTATTATTGCTTAAGACATCAATAAAATTATGCTTATTTACTTATCACTTTTATAATTTTAGTAAATAAGTTTATCCTTTTTTCTCTATAGGTTAAATCATTATGCAGTATTTTTATTTTAATTAATATAATGTGAAGAAAAAAATTGAAAAAAAAGAATTTAGTTTTAAAAATATTAATACTTAATTAAGGGCTTCTGGCAGGACGTACATTGGGACACACACTAAAGTGAATATTTATACAAGTTCTATAACAAGCACACACTAAATATATAACATCATAATTACATGTATAAATTGTTAATTTGACAACAAAGCATATGGTAAAATTATGATGAGTCTAAAAAATTAAAACAAACATTTAAAATTTATATGTTATGAATTATGTATGTAATTACAGAATATAACATATGTAAAAAAAAACATTTGTAATAAATTTACCAAGGTATATGCTCAGTAATAAATTTTAAAATATAATAGGACTCAAATATCATCAATAAACGAACCTATATGTAAATATAATAGAACTATAACATATTTTTCTTTGGAAACTTAAGTGCCCAAAATTAAAAGTAACAATAAAAAACATTTATTATAAAACATTATTATAAAAACGACTCCTTATAATAATTATGAAAAAATATGGTCGTGATGACTAAACTAGAAAAGATTTATTTAAATGCTATGTTTAAGAGTTTAAAATATAAATATTATTTTACCTGCAGGGGGGTGGCCTGCTTTAAGAACAGACTCTTGCTTTGGACTAGACATGTTTTCCTAAACTATAACAAAAATATGTACCAGATGGATATAAACTAATACCGATTTCGAATTCAACGTGTAATATATGATTTAAATATTTGTTGAATATGCTGTTTTAACACAAACAATAACACGTACGCAGTTTGTTGCATAACCTTGAAATCTGTGGTAGAGTAATATGGTATCTCTCTAAAAAGTGCACTAGATTTTATCACTATTTTTACAAAAGGAAATGTCTATAACACCGATTAACTGTTGCTGGTGAATTTAACCTTATGTTTTTTTTAATTAAGATGGTACCATAGTAAATTACATGAAACAATTGATTTTTGAAATTTTTCAAAAAATTTACTTGTACATTAATTTAAAATAAAGCTGGTGGATTTAAATTAAACGGTTGGTACAATTGCAACGTTGACAACAGCTACTGTCACAATCAATACGCTCAAAAATAAAAATTTAACCTTACTTTTCAGATTAAGTTGTGTCGTGTGTAAGGGCACAACCTCAGCACATGTAGTGATCTAAAAAGAAATAATCTAAAATCGTGCATAATATTGCACATTTCAATTTTAAGCATACAATTTAAATTTTTGATAATGAATTTAGCTTCTGCTGAATCTCCAAATAAAAGAAATAACAGAAAAAGAAAGAAGTCCTTTTTAAAAAATGCTCGTAAATATGCGAAGAAAGGACATTTTGGTAGAGGATCTCAATTAGATTCTGATACATACCATTATTTTGTTAAAATATTAGAAACTTTCAAAGAAGGATTTGATTCAGAAGAGGATAAACAGGTTTTTGCAAACAATGTTTTTGAACAAACTGAAAATCAAGAAGTTAACTGTTGCTGTAATCAAGTTGGATGCCGAGTTGTAGAATTGTTATTACCCTTCGCCAGTGATGTTATTTTAAATAAATTCATAGCTGCATTTAATGATGAAATAAGACCATTAATTAGTGATAGATTTGCTAGCCATGTTATTGAATCTCTCATTTCAGAAAGTTGTAAAAGGGCTTTAAATGAAAAACTATCAGATAGTATAAGAAACGATTACCAACATTTTGCTGTAAAAATTAGTAAATTCTTACTTAACAATCTAGAAGATTATATTTGGGATACATATGGAAACCATGTTATAAGGAGTTGTCTTGTTCATTTAATACAGTTACCAAGTGATAAACAAAATATTGATAGTGTTAATATCAATGTACCAGATGAATTTTCAGAAATTGTCAAAGAATTTGGACAAAGAATTATTACTTGGCCTCAGTTCGGACAATTATGTATGTCTGATTTGACATCTGGATTTCTGCAAGTGTTAATGAAGTGTTTAAAGCAAGTAGATTCAAAATTATTAAAATTATATTTGAAAAAACTTGCTAAAGAAGTTTTTAATGTTGATGTGCAGTCTGAAGACAAACCTAAAATTTTACCACCTGCCTTTGGATCACAGTCAGTTATAATGTTGTTGGAGACCTCATTACAATTAGCAAATCAAAAATTATTTACACTATTGTATACATCCTGTTTTTCTAATTATTTAGTTAAATTATCAATGTCCAAAGGTACAAACTTTGCTGTTCAGAAATTAATACAACATTGCAAAGAAAAAGAGGAATTTGAAACAATTTTTGATGAATTAGTAGATCATCTTCAAGAAATTATTGAAATAGGCCACTCTGGAATTATACTGGCTTTAGCTGAAGCATGCAAGAGGTTATGTACAAAACAAGGAAGTTTTGTACAAACATTGATGAGGGTATTTGATTGTTTTGAACCTGAAGAAAGGCAAAATCATTTTATTTTATGTCTAAGTAGGTTTATAACCTATGAAAGTAATCTTAAAAAATCTAATGATAATTTACAAAAAGAAAAACTAAGTCTTCATGGTACTTTAATTTTACAAAAATTATTGGACTTTAACAAACCAATTAAAGTAGTAAATGCCATACTAAATTTAGATCAAATTGATCTAAAAAATTTATTTTCAAATACTATGGGTAGTCATATTGTTGATTCATATGTAAATGGATTATTTGTTGGAGAAAAGAGTAGGGAAAAGTTGGTGAGAAAAATGATGGGAATTTACAAAGATTTAGCAAGTGGAAAATTTGGTTCCAGAAGTTTTGAAGCATTATGGAAAGCAGCTAGTTTAAAATTTAAGATGCAGATAATGGAAGAATTGTCAAACAAAGATGGAAGCTGGGTTAATTCAGAATATGGAAAAATAATAGCTCAGAAAATTAATTTTGTAACTTTCAAAAGAAATAAAGAAGAGTGGAAGAATTCTTTTAATAATACAGAAAACAAGAAGGAACAAATGTTGACAAAAATCTTAAAATGATTACATTTGTAATATGCTAAGCATAATAAAAAATAAATTTGTACAATTTGTTAATTGATTTTATTACAATTATAAACCTCAAGAATTAAGCTTTATTTCCAACCACAAGTAAAATTTTAATGTGATTAAATAAACAATACTTACTTTATGGTTAAAACATGGGGGTGCACAAATTTTTGTTGAGAAAGAAATGGATATAACTTCTAAAATAAATTAATCAGTTACATGAATTCTGTCAAGTCTACTAAAGTTTTATTTGTTAACATAGGAATTTGTGCAAGGCTTAATAATTTTCCAGCTCAGGTTAAAGATTTTTTTTATTTGGATTTATAAAATACAAATGCAGGCCATCTGTTAAAAGCCTTGGGGTCAATACATAAACATTTGATCTTCAAATAAACCACCAGGAGGTGATATCGGAAAATAAGAAACGAACGAAAAGTGAAGAGACTGTTTTAAATGAATGTTCTTGAAGGCACATGACAAAAAATATGGTGAACAAAGAAAGTCCACCTATTGCAAACAGTTTTAAACTCTCCCTTTGAAACAAACAATAAATACATAAATAATATCTAACTAATATTTATTATACATTTGACCTTGTTTAAAAGAGTGTCTATGGATTAAAAATGAATGATTTGATCGTCAAATGCCTTCTTTATTCCGATGATCAATATATATTAGCGTCATCTGAAGTAAATTAGTTTGTATACTTGGGTTCAAAGTTTACGAGAGATGGAAAGTATGACAGTGACAGGAAGCGAAGGGTGTTGGCAGGAAAACAAATGAATGGGGGCACTGCATGGCTTTATGAACAGCCAGAAAGTGTCAAAAAAGGCACGTATGGTTGTGCATAAAGGAGTGTTGGCTCCTACACTTATGTATGGTAGTGAATGTTGGGTTTGACAGAAAAAGCATGAAAATAGGATTAATGCTGCAGAGATGAGTAGTCAAGTATAGCCAGAATGACTCGGTTGGAAAAAGTAAAGAATAGTGAGATAAGGGAACGGTGTGGTATAAAAGATGTGGTTACAAATATAGATAAAGGAATGCTTAGATGGTTTGGACACGTAGAAAGGATGGATAAAGGAAGATTGACGAAACAAATTTATAAGGCGAGTGTGAATGGACAAGTCGGTAGAGGTCGACCTTGGAGAACATATCTCGATCAAATCAACATTGTTTTGAAGAAAGGCCAAGTCAAGAGTACCAACAACCGACGAGCATGTATGAGAGCACTGATGAAAGTAGAGGAAGCAAAAGATGTGTGTAAGAACCATAGCGGAAGTGGTCTGTGCCTACCCCAATTGAAAAAAGGCGTGACTATATGTATGTATGTTTGTTGACCTGGTACCATTAAAGTAATGATAGTTCAGCATGCTGAACTTTGATTTAAGCCAAGCTTATGAGTCATTTGATCAATTGAGCAACGGAAAATATAAATCTAGGATTTACTTATGGATAAGCTTTTCTTAACTTTATTAAGTAGAACCTCTGCAAACGACCGAGGTTACCACTCAACCACACCTTTACTTCTTCAATATGATTACATACTGTCGTGTTTTTTTTATTTATCCAATTGGGAGTGGTAATAATAATTCATCTCTACTAAGGTCACTGAAAATCAACCACACAACATGAAACGTTCTGACAAAGCTGTCGCTTCTCGTTGGTTTCTTATTCTAGGGTAATAAGGTGGTTTTAAGGTTTATAAGAAAAATATACAATTTTTATTTAAACTTTTGGTCATTAGAAGCAGAAGTGCCTCTTTATTTAGTAAATAGGTACCACCTTTCTATCCTCTTACTAATGCATCATAGATGTTTAAATAAAAAAGAATGGTAAAAAAAACTATATAGATAGCAGAATTTTATTACAATTTACAATAATAATGAAATAAATAATTTAAATTGACCAAATAAAATTTTGATGCAAAATTCTATTTAAAATTTGTTTTAATCCGATATGATCTAAACCTGAACTATTTACCATAATCAAGATCTGATAAGAATCCAAAAACAGTGATACAAATCAGTGATTATTATCACCAAAATACTTTAAATGGTCAATTTTAGCAAGAAAGCTTTAAAAGCCAAACTTATGGAAATGTACATATCTTTGTAACGTTACAAAACTCAATTTTCACATATTATAATGATTGAAAATTACCATTAACAAATTCAGCACTGTATCAATAGATACTTTTTATTTTGAAAGGATTATCCTTATTTTTTACTTAAATCAAAGACAATACATGTTTGACAATTTAAAACGTCTGGAATAAGAAATTTAATTACTACTCGTATTAAATAACACTTTTTAAATACATTCATTTTCTGAAGCGTTTTAAAATCGAAAAAAAATATCTTATCTTTAAAAAACCAAACTTGATCACACATAAAACTCGGTGTCGTATTTGTTAATGTTCTTCAAAGAAGTAGGTAATATTATTAGAACTTTATTACACGTTGCGTAAAATTTAGTTACTTTTGATAGAATTCGTATTATAAAATTAAACTTACACATAACAAAATCTTTATAAGTAAAAAACAAACTATTTGCACTACATATTTTTGTAAAATATTAACTACATTACAATAACGTATGTAGAGTTTATGTACAATATTTACGATGTATAAATTAAAAGTTCAAAGATCGCGGTTTTAAACCTGACGTTTTCAGAAATTTATGCGCCTGTTCTGTAAGATCTATCTGGTCTTTAGTTCGACCGCATGCAACCATAACCCACAAGTAGTCGAGCTGAAAAATAAATCAAAAAGTCATGTTAAAAACAATCTCATTGTAAAAATTTCAATTTAAAATAATCCATCATCTTTAATATCTTTAGGCAATAATAGTTTCATGTTTGCTATCTATGTTCATTTGTAAGAAGGGCCAGACATTTTTTTCTTCGAATTTACTGATATATGTGCATAAAGAGTTATAAGACAAAAATAATACAAACTGACAAACTGCGTGATGCTGATTGAAGGAGAAAGAGTGAAACAAGTAAATGAGTTTGAAAACTGGGGTTCAAAGTTTACGTGACACAGAAAGTATGCCTGTGACATTGAGCGAAGGGTAAAACAAATGAATGGGGCCCTGTACACTTTTATGAGCAGCCAGAACGTGTCAAAGAAGGCACGACTTGCTGTGCATAGAGGAGTACTGGTCTCTACACTTATGTATGGTAGTAAAAGAGTAGTCTGAGAAGTGTAACCGGAGTGATTCTGATGGATAAAGTGAAGAATGGTGAGATAAAGTAACGCTATGGTGTGAAAGATGTGGTTACAAAGATAGATAAAGGAATGCTTAGATGGTTTGGACACTTAGAGAGGATGGATGAAGGAAGATTGACGAAACAAATTTTAAGGCGAGTGTGAGTGGACAAGTCGGTAGATGTCGACCTTGGCGAACATATCTTGATCAGATCAATATTGTTTTGAAGAAAGGCCAGGTCAAGAGTACCAACATGTGACCAACATGTATGAGTGCACTGAAGAAAGTAGAAGAAGCGAAAGACGTGTGTAAGAACCGTAGCAAGCAAGTGAAAGGAAGTGGTATCTGGCTACCCCTACGGAAAAAAGGCGTAACTATATGTATATTACAATAATTGTTCTATTAATTTGTTAATGTAATAGTGTAGAGTAAAATGCATAAATACAAAATTGAACGTGAACATTTATAGTTTTCAATAACAAATAATCAAATGTATTAAGCAACAAATAGACGTACCCCATATTGACATAGCGATCTTAAACTTTTGTGTCTGGCATAGCATATGTTTACTATGACAGTAATGCATTATCGGCAACAGCGCACTGCCTTCGCTTTAGTTCACTCTAAACCACGTGACGTAGTGGAGCAATAAGGAGGTGGAATTGGATTGTTTTTGTTGCCAATACTATCATGTTGGTGTTATATCTTGCCATGCAAGGCACAAAACTTAAAGATCTATATATTAAGTACACTAATTTTATTTTTAAGTCTTTTAATGCATCGATGTGACTGTAAGGTTAATATCTGTATGGAGATGTAAAAACTTTTTGAAAACAAATGGATTATAGTTTATAGGTATTTCAGTTATAGAAATTTATAATCTTACATTTTTTAATTATGCATATTAATAAACCGTTTAATGATTATCATAAAGGTGTATTTGTAAAATGATACTATCAGAAATAAACAATGATTTGAGCTAGTATTTTGTTAGTAAATATTTAAACAACTACAAAATAATTTCGGTGGTTAAACCAAACATACAAAAATTTTTCGTGCTCAACCAAAAACAAAAGAAATAATTTGTATTTACCCTCGTATTTTACTAAACAATATTTGTAACCAATTTTTGAAGCACCTAAAATTGAAATTGATAAGTCGAGTAAGTATTTTTAATTTTAATAATTTGTTAGTTATTTATATATTAATATACATAGTTGTCACAATAAAATTATTTATTATAAATTGATTGTTATAAAAATATTTCATTAATTGTTAGTTAGTTGTAAGCAGGGGAAATTAACATCAGTATTTATAAATGTTTTATAAGTGCAATAGTTCTTACAACTCAACATTGTTAATTAAGGATTAAACTTTGTCCATATGATCAAATTTTTAGTAAAATATGTTGGTAAGTTATCAAAACCATTCATTACTTAGTTAATTTGGTGTCAACTAAAAAAGTTGAGTATTGATTTATTTCAAAAATAAAATTAATTCATATTAGTTAATCAGAGTTATTTCCTAATCTAAGAGTGCGACAAGCTATAATTTTAAATAATTATTACAAATGAAAAAAATGAGATAGAGCGTCAAAACCCAAATCTATCGGCGACGCTCGTAGCAGAAATAACCATTTGGATTGTCGCACCCATTTGATTAGAGTATAACCTGTTTTCTTTTTACCTATGTATGCGTTACCTTATTACACCATTTACCCTTTAGTAAAAATTCCGGGTTTCATTTTAAACCTTTTATAAAATTGAAGCATAAACCCAAAAAAAATAATAAGACCCTTAAAAATATTTAAAAAATAAATTTGTGCATTATTCAGCACAATTCAATCGACAGGCAAGTCTGTAAAAGCTCACCTTTTGAGCAATAGGGCCTGGTTCTTCGAAGGTGATTCGCTTGGCAGCTGTACTGCGGTGACCTGTTTGACCAGGGGGAACTCCTCGGGTTGTTGTCGATGGAGCACTGACGGGAAGCTGGCGCTGCCAGGACAAGGACATTATGCTACAATTTACCACCACACACATCCCGTTCATAACTACAACCCAAGCCTCGCGAAAGTGAATAACCCTGACGTTGAAAAAAACAGAAAACATTTCAAGATGTGAATATTCTAAAGAAATAAAACCATTTTTATTTTTGTTATTACTGAAGATACATAAAAAGCACCAGAAGATAGATAAACCAACATAAAAGTATTTTATTACACAAAAGTGAACGCAATTTTAAAATGAAATAGTGTTGAGGTATATGTAATTAAATAGCTTGCAAAGTTTAGTATAGCACGAATTTTGTTAACAAACGATTTATTTTTCTTTTTATATTTTAGTAATAAAAAACTTTTGAGGTTAATCAATTTCCTTATTGTAACATAATAAAAAGCATTTACAATTATAATATTAAGTCAAGCAATCAAAATAGATGATTTGCTGTTTTTTAAAATCTATGAACTCTGTAATACATTTCTAATCAAGATTGTTAAAATTACTTAGGTAAAGATTAATTACTTTTTTTAAAAAATTTATAAATGTTTAAATTTTGTTATGACAAAAAAGAGCAAATTTTAAAATATTTATTTAACAATAAAAATGGTAACTGTTTGGTTTACAAGATTTGTTGCCATTGATTATTACGTAATATATAAAATAAAAATTGTATAATGAAATGTTTCCTGTTATTTCAAAAATAAAAAGCAACTTCTGTATGGTAACTTAAATCTAGTGCAAGAACACATTTAAAAAATAATTCTTGTGCAATAAAAAAGAACTACAGAATAACTAAAAAAATAAAAGTGCTATATGCTACAATTGAAAAAAAATAAACAACACGGACAATAATGCTACAGCATTATATTGCTCTAGAAAATTTAACAGCTAAACAATAAAATAAATACTTAATAGCTAATTTTTATCGAGAGATGTAATAATTTTTTTGACTCTGTCAACATAAAAATAAATAATAAAGGCTTTGCCAACTAAACCGAATTGACTTACAAATCTACTGATTTGATAGAATTGATACCTAAATACATAAACAGCGTTACATTTTAAGAATTAACTTTTTTATTATTTTAATTACTTCCTAAACGACAAAAAAGGTACCTAAACGAGTTCTAAATTAAACTACAATAAGAAATGTAGTCAATTTGCTATTACTTGTAAAAGTAATCTCGTAGCAATATGTTTAAAAATAATGCTTCTATGCTAGGCTGCAAGTTTTGTTTTGAAATATTCTCCACGTCAAATAAACATGTACTAGATCACTATCATTCTTAATTTGTTAGTTTAAGACTAAAAATTTTACTTCATTTAAATCGGTAGTTATTATTTAATTAAAATTTTAACCTTACTTCTTTTGAAATTTTAACTCCTTCGTATTTTCGCGCCTTTTTCTTACATTTCGATATATTTCCCGTTTCCATGTTGCCACATCGTTTTTACATGACCACTTTAATATCCTCTCCACTGAATATATTCGTCTAAATATGTTATTACTTTTAATTTTTCAACAAAAATATGTAGTAAACAATTTTTTAGAATAATTATAGCTATATAGATTTAGGTGTTAAGTTTTTTATAAAGATGATGAATTTCCTTCAATGTAAAAAAAAAATAAAATTTGTCATTTTCACGCGCTTCCTCCATGCTACATGTACAAAGAGTAATTTTAACTGCAATTATTTCTTGTTTTCTGAGGACCATAGTCTTCAAATTTTAGTATTTTAGATATATTTGTACATCTAATTATTTGTAACCTAATTTTTAAGCAAGTCTCGAGTTTTTTCATTGGCGAGGCAACTACCTTAGATGAATATTTTAAAAAACTCGCAAGCATTAGCATTTAAATTTGTTTTTGAAGTTCTAAGAATGTTTGGGAAACTAACAAGTTTTTAACCCGATAATTTTCTTTACTGTCTATGAATTTCGATTTCTTTTGGGTAACGCTGTCTAAATGTTACATCTAATATGTTTAAATAAAATAAAATAGCGAGCTTAAACTATAAATAAAACGTAATTATTAATCATTGAGCAATAGAATGCTGTTATAAAATAATAAATCTGTTAACAACACAAATAACAAAAATATAATATATTAGACGTTCTTGCAGTTATATAAAAAAGATTGTTATTTAACTTGAAAGCACATAATGGTATACTTGCGTTTTCTGTGCGTTGGCATAAGCTGCAGAGGATGAAGGGGTAAAAAGGTAAAGGGTACTTTGGTTTTATCATTTTTTAAAACGGACTAGACCGGATATAAAGAAGGTACATGTATGTATATCGATAATCCAAACCCAAAAACTCACTTTTTTAACTTCGAAACCGATGACTAAACATTCAAATTTAAAATAGAATTGTTACTGTCATAAATATAGCAATTATACTGCATTATTAAGCCTATTACATAGCTCAGCTGGTGCCAGCAACCGTCGCCGGCTGAACGTGTCAATATGTTAGGACGCCATTTTGAGCTTATACAGCTCATCGCCAGTAGAGTGTATCTCTACCGTCGGTAGAGTGTATGACCGGCCGCGCGCTTATCTGTATATGCTCAAAATGGCGTCCTAACATATTGACACGCTCAGCCGGTTGCCGGCATCAGCTGAGCTATGTGATAAGCCTTAGTTACAATAATATTTTCTGACAGATGGTCACCAAGTTTGTAAAAGAATAGATTCAGAACAATTAATTTTTTAAATGAAAATTCTATATTATGAGTTTGGATTAAAATTAAAAACTTAAAAAACAGTTTGTTACACAAATAAGCAAGCACATGTAATAATTCATGTTAATAATTAAGTTTTTAACTGCAATACTGGTATTAAAAGTACATAGAAGTACCACAAACCACACAATGAAACACCCAACAAATATTCCGAATTCCTTAAATATTTAGGTAACAAAATACGTAATTCGGTAGTTAGAACTGAACGCTATTTACTTGTTTTAATTAGCATTTAACTGAAATATAAATATTTTTAGGCGATTCAAATTATTGATCAGATCACAGAATGGATAACTGAGCACTGATGGCACACATTTTATTAATAAATGGCGTAAAATAATTAAATTACAATTATTTATTTATAATATAAAACTCAGTTACCTATTAACCAGCAACGATAAATTAAAAAAATATTACTAGTTAAGTATTTGTACAGCCTGACAAGCAGATAGCAACAGTTTTCATTTGATGTGAGATTAATATTTTAATTATATTCTACTGCATCATCTTCGCTATTATTATTTTACAAGATTAAACTGCCTAATAAGTTTGAACTATTCAGACTCTTACTTTGATCAAACATCTAAAATCCCTTTTCCAAATTTTCAAAAGGTTTCATGCAGTCTTAAATGTAACAAACAAGATTAAATTAATCCAGGACCAATTTATTCGTTATTTGCCAAATTTTTAAATATTTAGTGGTTAAAACATATACTACATGAAACACACCTATATTAAATTTGAAGTTATTATTTAAAGTTAAAAGAAAAAAAAAATAAACCAGCTTCACCAAAAATACAAATACTTTTGCAGTAAGCAACAAATATTGGAATATTAAAAAAGAAGAACTAATTGTACAAAAAAAATTATTTCAAAATATTCAGATGATAAACTTTGTAATTTCATGTATGGATATTATTCAATTATCCCATTATTATGACGTTACGACTTATTTCAGAAGGGTGATTGGGTACATTTTTATTTTAGAACTTTGGTATCAAGATGCCTTCCTTATAAATATCAATTTTACCCGAAATTGAGTTATCGCGTCTATAACATGGTTAGAATAGAATTAGGAATGAAAGGCACATCGAGAATCAAAATGATTCTGAGTTTAGTTGTGGTTAGAGTGGGGTGTTTTATGCTGATCTTGGTATATTTTTTATTTAAAAAGGGTAGAAGAACTACTGTGCGGAAACAAGAGGTAATTGAAGGTAATTGAATTTATGAAATACGAGACTTTCAACGGGAATATACATTAAGGTGTTTCACAGTGACAACGACGAGGCTTTTTAAAAAGTAGAAAAAGGTAAGCAACCTTGTACTTCATCTCCAGAAACATCTAGTGGAAGCGCCGTGAATAATTTTCATGTAATACAAAAGCAACGGCCGACTTTAAAAGCAGTTTTACAAGAAGTACGCGATGCACAAATAGGACTTTGTGAAATTTTTATCCAATATATTTGGTAACAATATTCTTTGCTCTGGCGAAAAGAGTAACCATTAATGATCTCTTATTTACTTTCAATTCCAATACATTTTCTGATATAAAAGAATTCGGTAACCGTTACAAAATATTTAGGTTACGCCATTTAGGTAGACGATTTGGTTTCAATCGGCACTGGAAGTGGCGCCGCTGTGGCGAAGAAATAGGGATGTTTAAAATGAGCCTTTCATTCCTAATTTTATTCTACATCGACTGACCTGCAATGTAACATGCTTATTTAGTTAATAAAACATTTTTTTAAACAAATCTATCATGAAAACTTTAATTGTACACTTTAAAATTTTACCTTTTAAGTGCATTTTCTTTATAATGCATTCACTAGCTGTTTTAAATTTTTTCCTTTTCCATTACTGCCAATTTAAAGTGGATAAACAGCTGGTTTTTAAAAAAGTAATATTTTATAAGAAGAATTTGAAACATGAATTAATAAAAATATTAAAAATTGTTTTAATTCAAAACGAAAATGTTTGTGAAATTAAAAACGGCCCTGAAATAATTTAAAATCATCTATAAGAGAAAAAATTGAAAAAAAATTTCAAGCTATAGAGTAAAAGAACCAAATACCGGAACTACGATAAACCAACGACAAGACAAAACTAAAAAAACTGGGAAAAGAAAAGGAATGGAGGTACGATAATTCGGATTCAGGATAGGAAATTACTATCTCCAAAATGAAACCATCCTAGTACCTTGGAGGACCCCGCCTGAGGGGGATAGTCCATTAATCCCGTCACTCCTAAAGAGTCTTTCATGATGGATGATGGAGTTGAGAATAAAATCGAAGTGTCCTCACCCAATGACTTACTCTGAAAGTAAAATAGAATCTTGTACTTTACTTGTAAACATTTTATAACGCTCTTGAAAGGATAGTTTTTAATGCTGCTAGTTAATTATTGATCATAAATATTTGAATTATGATTTTACATGAATAACAACGAATACATTGGTTTAAAAAAAATTAAAATTCGATCACACTATAATTTTGAACTGTTCAAATATTTTAAAAACATAAGAACCTTTTTATATTCTTTCAATACATTAAAGTTATTTTTTAAATTAGGTTTTAAGTCCACTAGCAATAAGTGTATCTACATTAAAACCTTTTTTAATTAAAATATATTGACCTAAAAATATACTTTGCTAACTAATCTAATATACTTTTATTTAAAAATAAGTTATACCACTTGCTCGATTAAAATATTGAAATAAAATGTAATATTATTGATTGTAAATAAAAAGAAATATATATAAAACTAGTATATTAGAAGAATTATTAAAAAACTTACTATTTTAAATGAAACAACAGAATCACCGACATTCAAACATGCCCTGTTAATTTAATTATACTTGTATCCGTAAAAAACTTACTAAAAACTATTTTAATCATTTTTTTCTATTAATAAGTTGAGAGATGTAAGCAAAACGAAAGTAAATGTTTTTGAAAGAGAATAAAGCATGCAAACTGAAGTTCTGATTAAGGGAGAAAGAGTGGAACAAGTAAATGAGTTTGTATACTTGGGTTCAAAGTTTATGAGAGATGGAAAGTATGTCAGTGACATTGAGCGCAGGGTGTTGGCAGCAAAACAAATGAATGGGGCACTGCATAACTTTATGAACAGCCAGAAAGTGTCAAAAAGGCACGCCTGGCTGTGCATAGAGGAGTTAACTAACTTAACCTACTCTTATGTATGGTAGTGAATGTTGGGTTTGGCAGAAGAAGTATGAAAATAGGATTAATGCTGCGAAGATGAGTAGTCTGAGAAGTATATCCGGAGTGACTCGGTTGGATAAAGTAAAGAATAGTGAGATAAGAGAACGTTGTGGTTTAGAGGAAGATGTGGCTACAAAGATTATTTTTTTTACTGAAAATAGTCACAAAAAGGGTAAACCGATCGTGTGGGACGCGGACCTCTCGCCCTGCGACTATTAGAAGGGATTATAGAAAGGAGATGATTGTGGACCCGCTTTTTGAAAAGTTGCAGGTCATAGTTCTCTGGAAAAACTGATTTTGGAAGTTTGTTAATAAAGAAATGCTTAGATGGTTAAGACACGTAGGAAGAATGGATGAAGGAAGATTGACGAAACAAATTTATAAGGCGAGTGTGAATGGACGGAAGTCGGTAGAGGTCGACCTCGGCGAACATATCTCGATCAGATCAACATTATTTTGAAGTAAGGCCAGGTCAAGAGTACAAACAACCGACAAGCGTGTATGAGAGCACTGATGAAAGTAGAAGAAGCAAAAAAAGTGTGTGAAAACCGTATAGCAAGTGGAAGGAAGTGGTCTCTGCCTACCACTACGGGAAAAAGGCGTGACTATATGTATGTATGTATGTTTCTACTTTTTTTGTTTGCAAGCATTTTGAATTATTTCACACATACACACAAAAATTAAATCATTTTAGCATCTGTCCACACTTACTACTCACAGTGAGTCTCAAAAACTGATTTATTTCTTTATTTTAATATTTTATTAAACAATTTTCTCGCAAAGTAAAACATTACCGTTTTCTAATGAATTTGTACTAATTCTTTTATTTTAAAAAAATGTGCAAAAATAATAAAAGATTGAGCATATCGATCTACTAGCAATAAATGTTTTTAAGCATGCAATTCTATTTTACTTACAGGAGTCTCGACAGCGAAAGAAATATCCGAGGTGTTCATTTGGGATGAGGACGAAGCCCATGAAGGGGCTAAAGCTTTGCGTACTCTCTTGTTAGGAAGAACGTTTTCTTTGCCGGCTGCAGGGGAAGCAGCACCTTTTCGTTTTCCAGTCGTCATATAGCCACTATCGTTCTATGAACAAAAATAATATTGTCACTAGCTCAATAGCGATGACTCCTTCTTTTTTATTGGCTACTAAATTCTGCACGTATTTTATTATTCCCCACATCACGACAATATAATACCGCTACAAAAGTGATTCTCTTAGATTTAAAAAAATATGATGAATGAATCAACGTGACTAAAGTGGTTGCATACATGTATTTGTAGTCAACAGTTAATAAAAAACCATAAAACAACCTAAAATTAATATTTTTTTAACGCACGAACGTAAGTTAATTACCAAGAAAGTTTACTTACTAATGATCACTCTATTCAATTATTCTTTAAGACTATTATCAAAATGGGATAAAAAAATACATTATTGTCCAAAAATGTATTTTCATCCACTCAATTTTTAAACAATGACGACTAAATATGCAAAATATTTTCAGTCTCGACGATTGAATATTTTTCACACTTTGGTTTAACCACCCATAAAAGTTTTAGTGAGTTACAAAAAAAAACATTGAAAAACTTACAGTGACCATTACACTGGTGTCTGTTTCGTAATGTGATGTGTCCTGATCTTTCTTCATAATTTCCGTGATGTCTTCCAGTCTTGAAGAAGGTGTATCGGGAAGATTCTTTATGGGTCCAGATTTTTTTTCGAGATCAGCTAGAGCTTTCTTGAAAGGTGTCGGAGTTCGAGGTGTGTCACTAGTGAAACGTTTATTAGGGGTGCAGGTTAAATCTGACGAAGAACATGAAGCAACAGCTTCTTGTTTTGCGATCGTAGGTATTCCTCGGGGTGTACTTAGCGGGCTGTAATCTCTGTCCTATGATAAAAATTAAATATTGTAATCTATTCATATAAACAAAATTGAAGCTCATATGATTATTCACACGTTACCAAAACGAAAAGTAAGTACATTATGTAAAATTTAATATCAGATTAAAATAAATATAAATATATTAAGATTATCAAATATCTACGTTACAAAGTGCTCAGGTACTGTTGAAGGAAAACAGCCGCGTCTCAATGTAAGTCCGATTTTACATCGCTATTTTAAATATTTGTAAGTATATTTTTATAATTTACGAAACACCGCACAAAGTAGACTGAAAACTGTGCTTCTATGACTGCAGGTTTCTAAGTGTCTCTAGTGTCACAGCCTTAGGAATCATTACACATTTTTGACTCGCTAGCTCGTGTGACGCGGCCTTAAATTTTTACTCCCAGCGCGCGTATAAAAGTTTCATTTCAAAATCATGATTAAAACATATCAAGAAATTATAAGGTCACAAAAAGAACAGGCCAATAGACAATATATCTTCAAGTAATTGTGGAATGTACTGGATACTGTTCTATTAATAATTTCTCTACTATTTGAAGAATTAACCTACACCATAGAAGTCTATTTGAATTCAAAGTGTTTCTTTTGTCATACCTTAAAATATGAACTAGACATTATTCTTCTAGCTTTATGAAAGTAGTTTCAAAAAGTTATACGTGTACCAACATCATAAAATATTGTCGATTGTAGTGCTAATTTTTTTTAATACTCCATCTTTAATGACGTTAAATGAAAGGAAAATAAAAAAACTTCAAAAATAATGAACCAACAGAGCAAAAGAACTTGGATAAAAAATAAATATTCCTCGTTACAACTAACATTTATGAACTTACTGGTTTATTTTTATCCTTCACAGGAGTAGAAATTGGTCCGTTCTCCGACGCTTTAGGCGTTGATGACAAAGTAACATCGAATGTAAGATTAGCTATGTTCGGACTATTCAAAAACTGCGAAGGACTAAAGGGTAGCTGCTTTATAGGAGAAGCACCACTTCTTAGTGGGCTGAATAACGACGATTTCGCTGCATCAAGAAAGTCTACTGACAGTTTATTTGATTCTGAATCAGTTACATTAACGTCTACATCCATACTTTCTCGTCGTTTACGTGATTTTCCTCGCCTTAAAATCGGAGGGGTAGAAGAACGAGTAACGTTCAAGTTGTTAGTTGCAGGTACATGAGTGTTTTGAGTAAAGTTTGGGTGGAGCATTCCTACAAAACAACAAATTTATAAATTATTGTAGTCAAATAGCGTAAATTAATATTTCCGTATATTCAAGAGACATTCATTTTTCGAAATAGTTATATTGGTTTAAGCATTATTTTTACACATGCATAATTGACTTGGGCACAATTAGCTACAAAATTTCTTTATATTAACCCTCCAGTACTCGGGTTGGGTCTGTGAGACAAACGACTTTTTGTTTTTGCTATCCCACTCTTATTCTAAGGCAGAGCGTACCGCCAAGGCTAATACCTTTCGGTAGGACGGCCACGAGTTCCTTGGCACATTTATACGCTTCAGTGCTAGAAAATTCGTTAAACTATAATAAATTAAGTCCTTTCAGACCCGACCCGACCGTAATTTTCTTAGTAGTTTGAAATAAAATTACGAAGAAAGCGATCTAAATTCAGACACTGAGGAAGAAATAGAGGAAGTCGTGAACCAAAACTTTGAACTTGCTAATCAGCAATGCTTTGAGGTGTCTGCAAAACAGGGACAGATGTTTTATAACGCAAAAGACAGGATTTTATGGAGAAAATATGTGCCACCAAAGAATATTTTGAAAAAGGAAGTTGTAACATAATTTTATATATACCAGGTACAAAAGAAGGAGCTCGTCAAGCTGTTGATCCTTTGGAGTGTTTGAGATGTTATATTGATGATAATATTCTTGAAACTATTGTTAATAATACAAACATATTCATTTCAAAGATAAGAGACACTTTTGCAGATCCTTTTGATGTTAGGCTCACAAATAGTCTTGAAACGGGTGAAGATGTATTTTGAGCTACCATGACTCACAGGCGATTTGTGTTTTTGCTGCGTTGTTTGCGTTTTGAAGATGTCAATACAAACAAACGAGAAATTCCGCAAGAACTTCTAAATCCCAACAGGTCACAGTACTCGTCCATGTTTGCATTCTCTAATCAAATGACTTTGGTATCATACATTCCAAAAAAGAAAAAAATTGTAACAGTCTTATCATCTTTTCACTATGATGACACCATTGAGGAAGAAACTGGATATGCATGTAAGCCAAACATGATCACATTTTATAAATTACAAAATCCGGTGGATTAAAAATGTGCAGCATACAATGTAAGCAGAAATACTCGAAGATGGCCAATGACCATTTTTTATAATTTGCTCAATATTGCAAGCATAAATTCTCATGTTGTAATAAATGTAATGCAAATGAAAAATATTATATATTTCCGAGCAAAGATTGTTTCTTAAATCACTGGGCTTAGCGTTGGTAAAAAAAAATGCTGGTAAGAGCAACACACTCATATACAAAAAGAAATCAGAAAAATCGCTAAATAATTAAATTGTGCTCTTGCAGATGTAGTGACTTTAAGAGAAAATAAAAAGGTCGTTGTGCCTATTGCCCAACTTGTAAAACTCGCTCTACTTTTGTGTAAAGTGTAAAAAATGGCTTTGCCTAGAGCATGTTCAACCAATGTGTGAAGATTGCACTTAAAAAGGAACAAGGGTTTATGGTAGATTGTAGGGTGGGTCGTGAAGGCTATGCTGTCTCTCAAGCACTTCGACCTATCAGATCTTTTGTGTATAACCCTTAATCTATTCGAGGCCCGGGATTCCGAGACTTCGAGCAAAGTTTAACAGTTTTCTGGGGGTTAAGTTCCTGACATCGGAGGGCTTTGGGAAGGCCCCTTCCAGAAACTTGAGCCTCTTGCAGAAAGCGCTGGGCATTCGCAAAGCAAATGTTCTGCAGTTTCAGCGAAGTTCTCGTAGTAGCGGCAACTATCACTCTCTGTTTTGCCCATCTTTTTCAGGTGATACCTCAGAGGGCAGTGTCCAGTGAGGAGTCCCGTCACCAGTTTCAAGTCTTTCTTGTCTAACTCGAAAAGCTGTTTAGCTTTCCTTGGCGAAAGGCTTACTAGCCTTTTCACTTGACTTTGTCCTGGCACTTTATGCCAGTGAGATTTGATTTCATCTGTTTCCCAGCGTCGAACCTCTTCTTTCTAGTGGGCTTTGTCTGGGCTGGAAAATTGTGTATTTACCTCTTCTTTGGCAAGGCAATCTGCTTCTTCGTTGCGTTTAACTCCCTGATGATCTGGAACCCACATCAGAGTAACCCGATTGTTCGCTGCCAGTTGTTTCAGGGACAGTTTACAGTCCCAAGTCAGCTTAGACTCACAAGTGTATGACTTCAAAACTTTTAGTGCTGCTTGGCTATCTGATAAAATATAGATTTCTGCCCTTCGGGTGTTTCTTTCAATGCAATCCTGGGCACATATCTCAGGGTTTAAGGTGATTTTATAGCAAATGAGAGTGAAGTACGATTTTATTAACTTTTTTTGTGCCATAAATAAAAAATTTGTATATTTCAGTTTTATGTATGTTATCACCCAAATATATTTTTAAGGTTATAAAAAATCATTTAACTTGTTGCAAATTACTTTATTTTTTGTTTAAAATTTTTTATTGCACAAAATAAATTGGGTCTGTCAGACACCCGACTGCTCATGTATTTTAAAGGCACCGGAGTACTGGAGAGTTAAAGGAAACGCAAATTTAAAAAAATACTTTTATGTTGAAAATAATTGTAGTGGATTTACAAGGATTTCTAGTATGTATTATATTTCGATACTGTTATTTATTGTACCAAATTATGTTACAGTTAAATTAAATATTCTGTTACTAAAAGAGATTATTTATTTTTAAAAATTTAAAAAAATATTGATTATGTCAATAACATTAAAAAAAATAGGTTAGATATTTTACGAGTGAAGGCATAAAGTAACGTAAATAAACATACATTTTTTTGCTTTAAAACAATAATTATACTTTCAACTTACTTGCTTTGATAAAATGCCTATTTGCAGTTTTCAGAGGACTTACACCAGGTGAATTATAAAAGCCCATATCGAAATCTGATAAAGCATCATCATTCAAGGGTGTCAGTTTGACAGGCGACGGTTGATTACCATAAATATTAATGTAGTTAAATGATATTGGATCATTGTTATTTTGTGCTGTTTGAGGAGGTGAGGGGTTGGTTCTGTCGTACGAATTAGTAACGTGTTGAGGTGTGGGACTAGGAGTAGGCGCTCCTGCAGAGAAACCTCCTGTACTTGATTGACTGCTCGCTTGATCGTACATTTCCACGGTCCAATCCTAAAATAAAATTCAAAATATTAAGTTACTCGTCTGCAATTCATAATATTTGAGAATAAGGGGTTAAAAGTATTACTTGAAAGTTGAATATTTGGTTAGTTGGAAATTGAAAGTGAGATGAAGTATCTATTTTTAAAACCTACTCGACAATTGTCTTCATAAATTTGTTCCAACTACTCGAAAAAAATCGTTCAAAAACCGGTTCACGATGGGTCCCAAGTTTGGTTGAAATGGGAAAACCTCCATACTCGTTCTATCCATTGCGCATGACCGTGACCGTTAACTTTCGAGTAAATGGAACAAACCTTGTATCAAAATATCTCTGAAACCGTCTACAAAAGAGAATATAGCGGGCTCTACATTCTCGGCAAAACTTCACGAGACTTGCCGAATACGAGAATTTACAGGGAGTATTCATTCGTGTTGTCTCGTCTAGATTCGCATTGTATACGTTCCTTATCGGTAGATCAAAGGGTTCTCGGGTAGTTTTATATTTATATACGTTCATCTTGTACGAGCGTTCAACGTACAACTGTGCCAGGCAAAAATGTAGAGGGCCGCTATTGTCTCGCCCTGCCTTAACAAATGTTCTCGCCAAGAATGTGGAGTAGGATTATACACAAACTATCAACTTGTTTTACAAATAACAGCCTTTCAAACTCGAAGATGGAATTGCGACGTTGCCAGAGTACGCGTATATCTTTCTTTACCACTTCAAAAATGATGAATTCAACACCAACAGTACCTTTTTAACCAATCGAAACATTTGTTTATTTGAGGCAGTAAAAGTAAAAAAATTAGCCTAACCTAACACCAACACTACCTGGTGAACAAATAACCTAACCCAACTTTTGTACGCGCACTTGTTCTCTACTTACTTGCTCATTAACCTAAAAAACAGTCCTATGTAAATTTATAAAGTAATTTATAAGATAGTACTTCTTTTTCATAAACTGAGCCATAAAAATATTTTATCTAATTTACCATTATTTCTGGTTTGAATCGGCAACGTCGCAATTTCAACTTCGAGTTTGGAAGGCTGTAATTTGTCAAATAAGTTGATACTTTATGTCTATCAAATAATGATTATTTTCTTTCGAATTATTGATGTTTATTCCGTTAAATAATTGCAAAAAAATGTGTGAAATAGGTGAATTACAATGTGTAAATTGTGCTGCAAAAAAGTAAGAGGAATTTTGTTTGATCGAGGTAAAAACTTGTTACAAAAAATACTCTTAAAGTGGCCACCATATTAAATACTTACCAAATACTATTCAGTTTTACCACACATTTTTGTTAAAAAAAGTATTTTCCAAACGTTTCCGCGCTAAAATTTCCATCAGTATAGTAATTTTATCGTGTTTTTTAATGACCTGTTAAAATTTTATGAACATTCCTTTGGCTACTATATTCCCGATTTTTACACCATGCCTCTACGCGCTGATCATTGGCGATCGGTTCTCATCTTGCCTACCCTTCTAACGCGCTAACCACCAATGACCTCTTCTGTCCAGACTGGGACTTTAACCGTACACATCGCTCAACTACCTCGGAAGGGGCTAAACAACGTCTGCCGGGACATTTAATTTTCTCATAAATATGAACTACTTTTAAATGTTAAAAAAACAGATAGTTACTAATTTGAATTTGAAAGTTTTAATTTAGGTTAAATCAAGGATTTCACCAAGTTAAGATTAAAGAAATATTGGAAGGTTGTTACTTCTATTCTAAACGACATTTCGAGTAATTTGGGAAATCTTTAAAAATATTTATAAAAAGATTCAAATATCTGTAGGTACTATTAATAAAAAAAATTCAATTGATATAATGAGCGCCGATTACAAACAGTATAATTAACTAGATGTACTGGTGCTACTCTACTACTACTACTACTACTGTTAACCACTTATTATTTTTTATTATTAATACCTCTTCATATTTTTTAATAATTACATTTTCTTGCTTCACGGAAATGCCTTCGTTAGACCCAACTTGCGAAGCTTGAGTTCTATGTTGTCCATATTGGGGATAATAATTATTCTCGGTTAGTCTAATATTTTTCCGATGTCTGCCTCGTTTCGATTCCCCGTTTTCTCGATTTTCCGATTCGTATTTCCGCCGCATCGTCGAATTCCAGTGGTTTTTAATGGCATTATCCGTTCTTCCCGGCAATAATTTCGCAATCCTCGCCCATTGATTGCCCAGCATTTGATGGGCCTGATATATAATTTCGTCTTCTTGTTCCGTCCAGGCGCTTTTCTTTATTTTTGGATTCAGATGATTGTGCCATCTCTCTCTGCACTGTTTTCCGATTCGCCCTTTTAAATGTCGGGCTATAAGGGTCCATTTTTTAGCGCCGTATTTGTTTACTAATTCTATGACTTTTTCGTCTTCCTGAAACAAAAAAAGAAGTTATAATATTTACGGTAAATATTCAATTTCAATTTCTTCAGCAGCACCTTAAGATGGGAGGCTCTACTCGAATCTCTAAAGACGACCCTTAAGAGGCATTGCGATACCAGATGATCTTCGAGGCGTCAAGCAATTACAGCTCTCAAGAATAACTTTACATCTGTTCACGAAGTATTACAAAACATGGCTGACAGAACAAACGATTGGAACACGGACACAGTTTCTGGTGCAAACGAATTTGTGTGTCATTTAGAGATTTGGTCGGTGGTGTTGATAAGTTTGGATTGCACCAACAAGTCACTTCAAGGGAAGACTATCACACTTGATGTTGCATCAAGTGTGCTTTCCGGCTTAGCTAAGAAAATTGAAAGCATTCGTAAAGGAGGGATTACAAAGTACATTGAAAAAGCCAAATTAGTCTGTGAGACCATGAAAATCCCAAGTGGTTTTTCAGCTAAGAGACTGAGAAAAGTCAAGAGAATGGCTGGAGAGACCGCTGAAGATGAATCACGTCAAGAGAAGTCATTTGAAAGAGAGTGAAAGATCTCTTCTGATTTAAATTTTTTATCAGGAAAGTCTCTAAGTGAAAGTTCTGTTTCTTCTCTTGAAAAGTGTGCCGCTGACTTTGGTGAGATGTATAGCAGGGATATTGATAAGATAGAGCTTGTCAACGAAGTAGCTGCTTTCAAAGAATATTGACAAGGCCTCTCATTTAGACATTCTACAAGTAATTTCACAATAGGGACTAAAAGATGATTATCCTAACATTGAAATTGCATTGAGGATATTTTTGACAATGCCCGTTACTGTAGCATCTTGTGAGCGTTCTTTCAGTAAACTGAAGATAATCAAGAACTACTTACGATCAAGTATGAGCGAGAACAGGTTGACCAACTTGGCTATTCTGACCATTGAATACGACATAGCTTCAAGACTTGAATTTGACGACATCATCGATGAATTTGCATTGTTGAAAGCAAGAAAAGTACAGTTTTAACTCAACGAACATTTACCCCTAATACTTCACATTATTATTCCAGGTTGTAAAAAATACATGTTTTTATCATTTTTACCGAAGAAATAAAGTTATTATTTGTGTTTAGAGTAAACAATTTTGTTATTACTTTTCCTGGACGACCCTGGACAACATCTGCCGATCCATTAGTAAGGGGGGCGCAATTTTACAGGTTTGCCAAAGGCGCAGTCTCGTCTAGTGCCTTGTATTTACCCGATCAGGTAAGTTAATAAAAATGTATAAAACAACAGCACACACAACCACTACGAAGTTTTGTAAATTTGTAAGTAATGTTAGCTTTCAAAATTTAACGACCTCGAGAGAGGTGTTATCGTGTAGGGTATTTCTGAATTTTAGTGCCGTAACTCATGGGGTAATTTTTCGTTGAACATTAGGAAGCATCTTTCCTATAAAAACATTTCCTTAGTCCACCCCTTCAAGAGATATCGCCCCGAAAGGAAGTAACTTAAATTGGTTTTTAATGTTTTCTTTAAATTGTGGTATCGTAAATATATAAAAATTTTGTAATTGCAGCTCTAAAAAGCTTATTATTTTATTCCTAATTTGCCATTTCCGAATGTATTTAATTAACGAAATTTCATGTTTCTACATTATGTTGGACATTATTCATTTTACTTTATATTTTCAATAATTAAATATTATGTTTAGACCGTTGATAAGTTTAAATAGGTTAGTACATACCACATATCAATATCAACGTAACCCAGTGGTGGGGAAACTTTTTTTAAGACGGGCCATTTGTAATAACTAGACAATCGTAGGGGGCCAAAGAATAATGCTTAATCCTTAAAAAATTTATGTGTTCCATAAACATATACGTATATTATTACATACACTTATTATTTTAATAGTAAAAAAGCAAAAATGTGAAAATGTGAAGTATTATCACTTAATTTTCTGGTGTCATTACTGGTTGATGGTGCATGAGAAAAATGAAATTGAGACTATTTCATCAAAATTTCATCATTCCGGTTCCATTAGCGAAGCAGAAATTCTTAAAACTGATGAAAGGTGCTCATCTGTAATTCTGTTTCTTAAAGAAGTTTTCCAAAGCTTCATTGTTGAAAAGATTTGTTCGCATATATAAGATGAGCCGAACATTGTCATTATCTTCATTGCATGAGTAATTAGATTTGGGAAATTATCTGGACTTAAATTTTTATAAAATTCTAGTAATGGTACTGGATGAAAAGTTTGTTTCAGGAGAGTATTACATTTCAGTTCTATTAACTCAAGTTGAAATTTTGCATTAACTTCTTCGTAATTAACATTGAATGGGGTCGCAAAAATACTAAACTCTGGTTCCATTTTTCTAAAGTCATGAAATCTTTCAAATTCTGAAGATAGTTTTCTCAAACGCGTTCAAACATTCTCACGACGGCACTCTTAAACGGGCCGGATTAAACCTTTCCGCGGGCCGGACTTGGCCCGCGGGCCGTGGTTTCCCCATCACTGACGTAACCTATCAACGTTTCAATGCGTTTTCGTGGCAAGCAAGCGCTACCACGCTTAGTGCAATACGTATGTAGGTACTTTAATTCATGTATCTCCTAAACTAATGTGGAAGCCATTTTGAAATATTTTTGGTAAAATGAATATATTTTTAGCCTTATTTTATAATTAAAATGATTTTTAATAAAAATGGTAGAAGTTATTAAAATTATGATTTGAAATGTTTACTTCCGGTTTACTTCCAGCGTCTTTTGTACAAGAAGAAAAATTAAATTTCAAATCTGATTTAAAAAAAAAACAGTAAATTTTCCATACAAATTACACGGTTAATATTATTTTGCAAATTTGTTTGATTCGGAAGACAGTTTCCATCCAAAGAATCCTTTCACGTTCATATCATCTAATATGAACGAATTTTAGTACCTCGCATTTTTTTCAATGTCCGCTTTACATAAAATGCCCCATATCTTAGAAAAAGGATAAACAAGCACAAGCCCTATCCGGAGACATAAGTGAAAGTTGCAATGAAAGTGAAATTAGTACGACAGAGATTGTGGAAACGTTGAACAGTATGAAATTTGGTAAAGCTGCTGGGTACAAGATAACTGCTGAAATGCTAAAGGCTGGACAAAGCATGGTAACTAGTCTGCTGTACCGCCTTTTTAACCTTTGTTGGAGGAATGGTAGCGACCCAGACGACTGGAGCAAGGAATGTGCAAGCAGGATTTAGAAGAGGAAGAAGATGTATGGATCAGGTCTTTTTATTACGATGTATAGTATAGTCTTGGCTAAAAGTCAGAAGGGCTACTGCACTTTTATAGACTTAGAAAAGGCCTATGACAAAGTGGTGAGCGGTAGTTTAAAACGAGCACTGAAATCACACTACGAGGATTCCTCTGCTTTTGTCTGGATAAACGAAGCTTACACGGACTGGTTTAACATCGAGAAAGGTGTGAGACAGGGATGTGTGGCTTCGCCATGGCTGTTTAACTTATATATACACGATTATTTAAAAGATTTGAAAGAGAGTGCGTATGGATTAAAAAAGAATGATTTAATCGTTTCAAATGCCTTCTTTACGCCGATGATCAAGTCATATTGGCGTCATCTGAAAAGGAGTTGCAAACGATGGTTAATGTTATGCATGATGCCCTGAAAATCAAAGGGATGAAAATAAATGTAAGCAAAACCAAAGTAATGGTTTTTGAAAGAGAAGAAAGCATGACAAACTGTGAGGTGCTGATTAAGGGAGAAAGAGTGGAACAAGTAAATAAGTTTGTGTACTTGGGTTCAAAGTTTACAAGAGATGGAAATTATGACAGTGACATGGAGAAAAGGCACGTCTGGCTGTGCATGGAGGAGTGTTGGTTCTTACACTTATGTATGGTAGTGAATGTTGGATTTGGCAGAAAAAGCAAGAAAATAGGATTAATGCTGCAGAGATGAGTAGTATGAGAAGTATAGCTAGAGTGACTCGGTTGGATAAAATGAATAATAGTAGATAAGGGAACGCTGTGGTCTAAAAAAAGATGTGGTTACAGAGATAGATTGTGGGTGGGGTCGTGAAGGCTATGCAGCCTCTCAAGGACCTCGACCTATCAGATCTTTTGTGCACACAAAGATAGATAAAGGAATGCTTAGATGGTTTGGACACATAGAAAGAATGAATGAAGGAAGATTGACGAAACAAATTTATAAGGCGAGTAAGAATGGACAAATCGGTAGAGGTCGACCTCGGAGAACATATCTTAATCAGATCAACATTGTTTTGAAGGCAGGCCAGGTCAAGAGTACCATCAACCGACGAGCATGTATGAGAGCAGTGATGAAAGTAGTGGAAGCAAAAGATGTGTGTAAGAACCGTAGCAAGTGAAAGGATGTGGTCTCTGCCTACCCCTACGGGTAAAAGGCTTGACTATATGTATGTATCTTAGATCTCAAAAAAGTAAATACTTTATTTTAGTATACCCACTCCGAACGAGCTTAGACATAATTATTTAATAAATTGAGTACTAATTGCACGGAATTTTGCTTCAAACTAAAGGAAACGCAAATTTTAAAAGATACTTTTTGGATAGAACAAAATTAAAAAAAGTGTACACCTGTTTAAAATTTTTTTCCTTATTGTTATCATTTCCTATTAGAGTCGAGTATATAAAATTTCGTTGCAATTGGTCGACTCTTTTTAAGTGGTTTTTGTGTTGAAAATCAATCAATAAAAGTTACGATATCCTATTTCACGTTAGTAAAATATTGGGTTAGTTAGAATTATAAGCTATGTTTTTATATATGTACTATTATGTATTATAAATCTGGCGTCATGCATAATATTCGTTATTATAAGTGATTTCCTTACGTAATATCGATACTCGGAATTTTGATAAATTATATACCTATTTTTAAATTAGTCTAGTCAAATTAACAGTTTTATAAAACGATTATATGTATATTGTTATTTATGAACGTCTATATTTTATGTTTAGTTATTTATTGTATTTTTTATTGAACCAAAATTAAAATATTGCCGAAAGTTGGTGCATGTGCGATAATCGAAAAATCATATTAGGGACACTTAGAATTGTTGCAAGTTAAACAGCTTATACAGTAGTTCAAAAAACAAAAAATATAAAAACTGTACATAAATTTTTTTTATGAAATCATATTTTGGTATTTAGGTTTATTTTTTATTCTAAACGACTTTTCTCAATAACATTTTGCTGAATTTCCTGAAATAAGGGTACTTTACTCTGGTACAATTTTTAAATTTTTTGACCTACCCTGTATGCTGTTTGACTTGCAACGATTCTAAGTACACCTGATTAACGCAGTATTTGTATTTTGGTTGAGCAATTAATTATAAAATTTCCCGTACATTGTATACTTAAATAACCAAATTGTATATTAAAAACTTGAAATAAATGGAGAAGTAATCGAACAGAAAATGAAGTTCAAATACCTGGGTATAGAAATTGCAAGTTATGAAAACATAGAAGAGGAAGTACGAGAACAAGTAGCTAAAGCCAGCAAAGTAGCCGGATGTCTAAACTACATAATTTGGCGTAATCAACACCTAAAACAAGGATTTACGAAACGTCAATAAGACCCATCATGACTTATACAGCAGAAACAAGACCAGATACATCCAAAACAAAACAACTTCTAGAAACAACGGAGATGAAGATACTAAGGAGAATTACAGGGAAGACTTCGATGGATAGAGAAAGGAGTGAGAACATAAGACAAATGTGCAAAACGAAGAGTATCAATGATTGGGTATAGAAGAGAAAACAAGAATGGAATCAACACATAAATCGTATGAAGATAAATCGCTAGAGATAAGTCGCCAAACGGAAGACGAAGTATAGGTTGGCCAAGAAAGAGGTGGAGTGACAATCTGGATCTTGGCTAATAAAATCGAAGAAAAAACAGGCCACAGGCCTACCATGAAAAAGAGAAGTATATTAAAGCGAACTTTATAATAATAATTTTATGTGGTGTAAGGAAAAGTATTTTTAAAAAAAAAAAAGAACATGCCATTTTTATAGTAGATCGAAAACCGGACACGATTCTGAAATTTAATTAAGTATTTTCGCCATTACGAAAGTAATGATACCAGATAAAGTAAAAATACGAAAAACTCTCAATCTTTGACTCTACTATATAAGAAACTAGAAGAGATAAAGACATTTTTATGCAAATCTATCGATTACTAGTCCACCTGGTTTCCGGCCGAACGAAATTCTTTATGGGGTTATAAAATAGACGAAAATATTCAATAGAAGATTATAGATTCCATACATGGAAAACGCATCAATAAAACATTACTTTTATTAGAGCACCGGATATTGTCGTCGTGACCTCTTTTTAAACTAGTACTATAATTTGAGAATTTTGTAAGCTTTCAATAGGTAAAAGGGCGTAAAGGGTTTAAGATATCTAGTAGTTATCTTTTAAGATTACTGGTTTGTTGGCGTATTTTTAATACTCAATTTAGCACTTGTTTCAATACTAATTCGTACAAAAAAAACCTGTTTATTTGTTAGTTTCTGTAGTATCGAAGTTCAAAGAGGCGTGCAAATATTTTTAGGATACACTCTACCAATACATCTTGCAACATTCAAACGAATGAAAGATGCAAAATATCTTGTATCTGTAATCAAGAATTGAATTGACCGAAGACAATAAATTTAATTTTAACTTAGAAAAAACATTTTTTTATCATTTTTTCTATCTAGGTTTGTATGATCCGATGATCAAGTCATATTAGCGTCATCTGAAGAGAAGTTGCAGGCGATGGTTAATGTTATACATGATGCCCTGATAATCAAAGGGATGAAAATAAATGTAAGCAAAACGGAAGTAATGGTTTTTGAAAGAGAAGAAAGCATGAGAAACTGTGAAGTTCTGATTAAGGAAGAAAAAGTGGAAAAAGTAAATGAGTTTGTATACTTGGGTTCAAAGTTTACTAGGGATGGAAAGTATGACAGTGACATTGAACGAAAATGTTGGCAGGAAAACAAATGAATGGGGCGCTGTATAGCTTTATGAACAGCCAGAAAATGTCAAAAAAGGCACGTCTGGCTGTGCATATAGGAGTGTTGGTTCCTACACTTATGTGTGGTTATGTATGTTGGGTTTTACAAAAGAAGCAATGAAAATAGGATTAATGCTGCGGAGAGGAGTAGTCCGAGAAGTTTAGCCTGAGTGACCCGGTTGGATAAAGTAAAGAATAGTAAGATAAGAGAACAAGAGAACGATGTGGTGTAAAAGATAGATAAAGGAATGCTTAGATGGTTTGGACACGTAGAAAGGATTGGTGAAGGAAGATTGACGAAACAAATTTATAAGGCGAGTGTGAATGGACAAGTCGGTAGAGCTTGACTTTGGCGAACATATCTCGATCAGATTAACATTGTTTGTTTTGAAGAAAGGTCAGGTCAAGAGTACCAACAACCGACGAGCATGTATGAGAGCACTGATGACAGTAGAGGAAGCAAAAGATGTGTGTAAGATTCGTAGCAAGTGTAAAAATGTGGTCTTTGCCTACTCCTATGGGTAAAAGGCGTGACTATATGTATGTATGTATGAATGTAGGTTTGTATTTCAGTCCATTAAATTTAACTAGTGATGCACACGAGACCCAACAGACGAGACTTTAAGAAAGTCGATGAAGAAAAATAAAGTCTCGTCTCGCAACCTCTATAATCCCGTGCCGTCTCGCTTTTTGCGAGATAGTCACGCAAAGTATCAACGTCCCGTCGTGTATAATTTTGATACAGTACGGGGTTTCCACCTACTTGCTATAATGTAAAGGTAAGAAGAGAAAACTGCAGCTGTTAACAGAAAACATCATGTTTTTAAAAGGGTGTAATGTTATAAATTCTATGCAAACAAAATCAAAATTTAACATCATTTTAGCAATAGGTAAAAAAAAATGAAATTTTTTTAATATTTTGTCCTTCGCGAATGGAAATCAACAAGCTGCTCATCTCTATGGTTTTGATCTACCTTCCCATTCCATTCAAATACTCTTAAGATTCTATATTCTAACACAATACACCAACTACTTGCAAAATACCATCACTAAAAATCTAGCATGTAGGCACAGCCAACAGACTCTTCAAGTACCGTCTCCTCCTAGAACATTGGCGATCATCCGCATGATCTTCACTTTGTCCACAGCCGACCTAAAGAGTGTCGTGGTGTTTACTGCGAATATTCTTGAGCCAAGAGGTTCTTCGGCAACCAAGACCACGCTTTCCCTCTATTTTTCATTAAATAATAACGTGGAGCAATTCATAATTCGGATTTCTCACTACGTGGGCAAAGTACTCCAGCTTTCTCCTTTTTATGGTATTAAGTACCTCTCTTTGTTTATTCATGGGCTGTAGAACCGCTTCATTCGACACCCTGTCCATCCACGATATCCTCAGCATTCTTCGGTAAGTCCACATTTCGAAAGCCTCAATCCTCTTGCGCGTTGAACAGTGTCGAATGCCTTCTCGTAATCTACGAATCAAGCACCTGACAACCAACCTCATCGGCACTATCGTCACTTAATTCTTCATTTGCTTCGGAATTTGGTTTCAGCAACTTGCACGGTCAGATTAATATTTAACCAAAACTTTGAAGATGGCAATTCTCTACATTTAAATCGGGAATTAATGCCTGAATTTATATATATATATTTATATTCATTGTTATTCCTTGAAATTTGCGTACTAAGCCTTTATCGTCAAGACATTTAAAAACTTTCGGGAACCGATGTCTTTTCCTGCATGTTTTTCATGAGCAGAAACAAAATCAATAAAATGTGTTGTTATCACATACTAAGATCTGCCACAGATACAGGTCCAGCTATCTGTAGTAAATAATAATTTCAATTTTTTTGTACACAGCGCACACATAAATCTTTATAGTTTCTTTGTTGTTTCCATCTCCACTGGTTATTGTTAGTTATGCGAGACTTGCGAGACTCGAGATGAGACCAACAAAAATCTCGTCTCATTTCGCACGAAGAGTTCTCGGTCTTTGCACTTACTTTTCCTATTAAATGTATTTTTTGTCAAAACGATTTAATTTGAAAAACACTTGAAAAGTAAAGGGATAAAATTTTCATTAAAAAAACTAAGCGAAAATAATTACAATTCTTAAAAAACAAAATATCCACCCCCTGGAAATGTAGAATAAAATTTGAATTTATTGTGTATACTGTTTGTTTTTTTATACGAAGATCTATTCACGTATGACTTATATTTTGGGAGATTTTTGAATGTGTTATTGTATGGATCGATGTTGTTGAAATTTCGGTATTGTGAAAATCTTTTTGTCCATTTTAAGCACCATCACCATGGTAGTTTCCGGGCATTAAAATATAAGGCATTGAACTAAAAACATTATTTACTTCGTAAACTAATATCTTTCACTAAAAAATATTGACAGAAAAAAAAATAAAAAATATCTACATTTACAGCAGTATAGACAAAATTAGGTGTAAAAAGACCTCTAACCACTACTGCAAGCCACTGTAAAAAAACGAGAACCTAATACCTTTTCCTAAAAAATGTTGACAGAAGTAAAAATTTTAAAAATATCTACTTTCACAGCAGTGCCGGCAAAATAGGGGAGAAAAGGACCTCTGACCACTAATGCGTTGAAATTAATACTGTTACCTGATCATATTTGTAACGTCTTATCTACTTTTCGTACGAACAAAAGGAAAACCGATTAGAATTTGTACAATTTTCATTAGATCGTCGTATTTTGCGACACCCCGTATAAAACTTCGTAAATTTGCTACAATTTTAAACAATAAAATTCCCTTTCATACACAGTTCAAATTTCCCTTGTTTTAAGACAATGCCCATCAGCAGTAATCAGTCATGCATGCATTCTTCGCAATTTAATCTTCCCCTAACATCTTCCCCTCGTATTTTTACTTAGCCAACCATGTAGGTATAAGGACAAAGACGCCGTGAAACCCTTCACGTTCAATTCTCCCCATTAAAAAAAAGTGTACGCAAGAAAGAATAAAGAAATACGAATAGGGCCTTACGCCGTTCGAACATAAGTTCCATAGTTGATATCATTTCGAATTGTTGTCATCTCTCTATGGTGAAAACCACCACTCCGCACAATCTAGTTTAATTTTCGTCTTTTCAAAGCAAGTCCAAAAGGGCTTTGACCTCTTTGAAGAACGCAATACGTGTGAGGATAATGTGACGACGTCCTATTAAATACTTGATGGATTTTACAATACGATACACAAAAACAGAAATTCTGCACATTGAACAACATTTTTAAAATTAATGAACAAAACTGTTTCCAAAACTATATACTTAACTAATTTTCAACGCGTTAATCAGGTTCCAATTTTTTTAAGAAAAAACCAAATCACATTTCAATTGGAAAACAATAAGTTCAGTAGTTACAAAATTATAAACAGATATTTGTAAAATTTAAACATAGTGTTATATAATACTTAAAAAAACTCCAATATAATTTTTAATTATTTCTAGCGTATGTTTTTTCGAAAAATTTGATTTTAAAAATAGCTTTAATTATGGATTCCTATGGCAAGTTCCCGATTTTGGTGTTTCTCGAACATTTTTCATTATACCTTACTAACAGATTTTAAAAAAGTTAACTTATAACGTTTGATTGTCTTTTTAGTAACAATTTTGTTTAAGCATCTTGCTAATAATTTTACATACAAAAATTTTATTTTAACTGTCATAGATTTTGCAAATCAACAATGTCTTGTAGTATGGTAGACTAAAGGGTACAACAGACAGCTAATATAAAGCTTGCTGGCCTTCAGCGGCTGGCATGCCTCGCCATAACTGGAGCTATGTCCAGCACACCAACGGCAGCGATGGACACCTTCTAAATCTCCCTTCCCTAGATATTCTTTTAGAAAGGGAGGCCAGGATAGTCTCCTACAGATTCCTGTCTCTGGAAAGGCAAATTAAAGAAAAGCAACTAGGGGACCACTCCGGGATACTAAGTGAAATAAAAAACCACCAAATTCTCGGGATGGTTCCTGACAAGCCGTGAGTCACGCGTTTTTCCCGTAGTGGTAGGCAGAGACCACTTTCTTCCACTTGCTACGGTTCTTACACACAAATTTTGCTTTCTCTACTTTCATCAGAGCTCTAATACAGGCTCGTCGGTTGTTGGTACTCTTGAACTGGCTTTTCTTCAAAACAATGTTGATCTTATCGAGATATGTTCGCCGAGGTCGACCTCTACCGACTTGTCCATTCACACTTGCCTTATAAATTTGTTTTTTCAACCCTCCTTCATCCATCCTTTCTACGTGTCCAAACAATCTAAGCATTCCTTTATCTATCTTTGTAACCAAATCTTCTTTTACACCACATCGTTCTCTTATCTCACTATTCTTTACTTTATCCAACCGAGTCACTCCGATTATACTTCTAAGACTACTCATCTCCGCAGCTTTAATCCTATTTTCATGCTTGCCACAAAAATACACGTAGAAAAGTCCTTCAAAGTCCTCTTTCCAAAGAGAGATGAATGGGTGAGGGGAGAAATTCTCTTCCCAGAGACTGAATGCGTAATGTACACATGTGGCTCAAAAACCCCAGATGGAGTTGGGGCCGGTGTTTTTAGCAGGAAACCAAAGATTGAAATATCTACCAGTCTTGGTAGGTATGCTCAATCTTTCAGTCTGAAGTCTTCGCTATCGAATTGTGTGCAAGAGAGCTGACTAACAGACTTTTAGCAAACAAAAACGTAAGTATAATATCAGACAGCCAGGTTGCCTTAAAAGCAACATGAAAAATTATTAACTTGTACGGAATTACATCGAATCCCAGGAGTTCCTTGGTGCAAACAACAGAGTGACCCTGCTGTGGGAACCTATGCACCAGGGGGTGGAGGGAAACGAAAAAGCCGACACCCTCGCAAAACAGGAAGCCGAATCTGCGTTTACTGGGCCAGAACCGGTCTTTAAAGACACTACAAGTGCCGCCAAAACGATTATTTCGGACTGGGCGGAGAGAAAGAGACTTACTCGAAGGCGTTCTTACCTAAAACCTCGAGAAACACAACTAAGTACATCCTAGAATGGAGCAGGAACGCCCTGCGAATTCTGACGGGACTGCTAACAGGATAATTTTTATATTTCTGCGTTCATCGCAATTCCGAATTACTTAGAGCAAGAGAAACACCAGCAGCAAAGCTCCAAATAACAAAAAAATTCAATAAAGAAAAAACACTTACTTGTGTTATTAAAAAAACGTCTAATACTACAATAGAATGTAAAAAAAATGGTATCGTGAGTTTGATCAAGGTTTTCGTTGATTTATTATATAATCGTTTCATTATAATAATAATAATTAAAAATTCTTTTCTCATGTTTATCGTTTATCAGTTATTGGCAGTGCCGGATTAGCCATATAACAAGGTAGCGAATTTTACGGTCCCCACGCCCAAAATAGTAAATGTTTATAAATCATTTAAGGGTAGTTTAAGCAATTCGGCCAACATTTTCAGAGGCTTAAGACAAAATCCTGAGTGAAAGTCATGTGTTTTATTGTCATAACCATAATCTAATGCTGCAAAAACTCTCGAATTTCGGCTTATCGAGTAACCTACTTGCGTTATTCAAATCATATCTGTCCGACCGCACACAGTATGTGCAGTTAAATGGATTTAGGTCTAACAAATACTTCGCCAAATCAGGTGTACCGCAAGGATCTAACCTCGGTCCACTACTGTTTAATATCTTTATCAATGACATTGGTGACATAATTAAGCTTAATTTTTTACTGTATGCTGATGATCTAAAAATTTTCTCTCCTATCATTAATATGACTGAATGTGAGAAACTATCGAAAAATCTTAATCAAATAAGCCAATGGTGCAGTCGTAATAATTTAGCGTTAAATCCTACCAAATGTTGCGTAATGTCATATACACTGAGATCTGATCCATTTATATTTGACTATAAGATAGACAATTATTCTCTAGACAGACCTTGTAATTTTAAGGATCTTGGAGTTACTTTCGACCGAGAGCTATCTTTCCAAAACCACATAGACAATATAACTACGTCAGCAAACCGTATGTATGGATTTATAATTAGAGTAGGCCGCGACTTTAACCAGTTAACACTTAAAACTCTCTACTATGCTTTTGTGAGATCAAAGCTAGAATATGCATCGGTTATCTGGAACCCATATTATCAAGTGCATATTTATAAACTGGAGGCAATCCAAAGACGCTTTCTCAAATACATAAGTTTTAAAGTATATCGGACTTATCCACTAATTGGCACGGCACACGGAGAGTTTACTGTCAAGACATAGCTTTTTCACTCTGGATAGAAGACGAGAATGTTCTAGTGTCATTATGCTACACAAAATAATTAACAATGAAATTAAATGTCAATGCTTACTACATCAGATAAACTTTAAAATTCCCCGTCAGGCATCTCGATACACCGACTCATTCTACACTACCACACCACGAACAAATATACTTAAAAACTCTCCTGTTCATACTATGTGTAGCAACTATAACCTTATAAGTGACCAGCTTGATATATTCTATTGTAATGTGAGGCAAATTAAGAGCTATTATTATCAGCAGTAATAATGTTGTGTTAGTCTTAAGCTTTTTACTAATGTTAGTCTGATTTTGTAAATTGTGTATTACTCTTAAGCTTTTTTATTGTTAGTACTATTGTGCAAATGTTTACTTTGTTCCTGTTCTGTAATTGGAAATCTTTTTTTCTGTAGAACAGTGTAAATAAATAAATAATAATTGATAATGTGTACTCCGACAGAAATATGTACAGCCGCGAGCTGCATTTTGCCACTGTGCATCTAACCTTAGCGGCTTCAGATTTTCCCGTCTCAGTACAATGTCTATTTTGGTTAAATTAATGAAAGCGTACAATACAGTGACATAATTTAAGATTTAGTAGAAGAAAGCCTAGGGACGAAATTGTGAACTTTTTATTAAAAACTAATGTAGTTCCTACTATTAACAACGAAAAACATGAGACTCTAAAACTGCAGTTTTATAAACTAAGAATGAAAAATTATTTATAGTAGTGTTTCATTCAAGGAAGGAATCGTGGATATTGCTATTGAAGTATGCGGTGTAAGTAAAAGAAGGAAAGGATGCAGGTTACAGAAAATGTGCGTAGAGGTTCAAAATGAAGTGTCAGAAAAGAAGAAAGCCTGGCTGGATTGGCTAGCTACAAAAGCCAATCAAAGAACGCAAAAGGTAACGAAAAAGAAAATGTAAATACCACAATATTTCCAAAACTAATACCATATTTGAAAAACAAATCAGTTCGATATCGCCCAAAGAAATCGAGAATTTGAACGAAAGAAGAAATTGAAAGATTTATACAAAAAGCACCAGATAATAGATTTCTGCTAGAAAGGTAATTCAAATTAATATAAATGGATCAATTAAAATAATGTTTTTCAAGTCATTTTAATAATAGGCGTTTGTGGAGCATGTCGAAGAGATGAGTTGGTAAAAATAATGATCGATGATAAAGATCACAAGGATTCGATTATTATTATAAGAATTACCGATTCCAAAACTCATACTCAGAGAACTTTCGTAATCTGGAGAAATTTGAGATAATTCATGACAGACAATATGGATTTCGACAACTTCGGTCTACTGGAGATTTGCTGGCTTATGTCACTCAGCTCTGGACAATCACTATTGAAAAGTTTGGTGAATCCCGTGCAATAGCCTTGGATATATCTAAAGCCTTTGACCGCGTTTGGCACCAGGCATTGTTAAGTAAATTATCTGCCTACGGTCTCCCAACCAAACTGCGCCAATGGCTCTTGAGCTTCATGCAAGATCGCTCCTTACATGTGGCAGTTGACGGTATTTCTTCTGATGCGTTTAAAATGCCGGGGTCCCCCAGGGTTCCATCCTGTCCCCCACCTTATTTCTTTGACACATCAACGACCTCTTGAAAACCACCACGAACCCCATTTACAGTTTCGCAGACGATAACACACTTGTATCAACTTTCACATCCTATCGATCACTTTCGGTGAATGATACAAATAGACTCAGGCAGGAACAGGTTGATTCCATCAATAGAGATCTTAAAGCAATCGTCGAGTGGGGAACCAACGATCTTGTTCAGTTCAACGCCCAAAAAACACAAAGTGCCACGTTTTCCAAGAAAGTGAATTCCTCAAATCATCCCATCACAATGTCCGGAAATACCCTTGAACCAAGTCCCTCCATCTCGATTTTGGGAGTCACAGTGTCCAATAATATGTCTTGGCATGACCATGTTGCTAACATCGCAAAGTCGGCAAGCCAGAGGCTAGGTTTTCTGTGGAAAGCCAGAAAGTTTTTTACTCCTGATCAACTGTTGACGACGTACAAGGCTCAAATCCGACCTCTACTGGAGTATTGCTCGCATATTTGGGGTTCAGCACCAAGGCATTCTCTTCGTCTTCTAGATTCCATTCAGAAAAGAGCCATTCGCTTGATAAACAGCTCAACTCTCACAGATACCCTTCACCCTCTAGAACATAGAAGAAGAGTTACAGACCAGTCATTGCTCTACAGATATTTCCATGGCAGATGCTCCAGAGAAATAAAAACTCTTGTAACACCATTGGCCACATTCGGCCGAAGAACTCGGCACGCTGATCAGTCTCACCCATTTACTCTCAAGCTTGACACTACAAGGACCAATCTTCATCAAGAATCCTTCTTTTACAGGGCTGCTACGGAATGGAATAAGCTTCCAAAATCAGTTTTTCCAGAGAACTATGACCTGCAACTTTTTAAAAAGCATGTCCACAATCATTTCCTTTCTATAATCCCTTCCCCTTCTAATAGTCGCAGTGCGGGACGTCCGCGGCCCACACGATAGGTTTTGCGACTATTTTCATAAAAAAAAAAATCTCAAGTCCAAACTTCATTAAAATATGCCGCAGATACTGTGCGTTACGACCGGCAGTTACCATCGAAGATTTTTTGTAAAGTATGTCAAAGAAAAATGTGTTAATCAAGTGGTTGGCGTCAACAAAATAAGGAATGTACCGAAAGAAATAGCGACTTATCTCAAAGTGCCTCACCCTGAAACCTTTACAGGACACAGCTTCAGGCGCTCTTTCGCAACCCTGTTAGCCGACTCAGGAGCCGATATTACAACCATTAAGCGACATGACGGATGGCGCTCTAGTATGGTAGCCAAGACATATATAGAAGATTCTATACAACATATAATCTTTAGCAAAGCCTACGGAATTGGCCAATAATACAACGTGCTGAGTAAACCTAAACAGTTACAGCAGCTTCATTGAACACCCAGAAATGGAAGCTACTATAATTAATAGCACTGGATCTGACATAAATTTTACTTACTGCAACATCGGTACTTTCAATTTACATGTAGTACAAGATAAATGATTATAATGGTCGTCATGTTTGAAATAGTTTTTTTATTCACTTAAAATAAGTTACGTGTTGTGATGGACCATATCTGGATACTTATCTCCCTGATCCGTGCAATATAGATAGTTTGCTATCCCATCTCTACCATACATACTTACTCAGAATTGACAGATGACAAGACTCGAAAGGAATGTTGTCATATGTTATCTGCGACATTGAAAAACATGTAAAAACTGAAGAGTAAAAAGGAAAATAGTGAAAACTGAAAACCAGCAACCATCAGAAAACTGTGGAGTTTGCGAATTATGTAAGTCTCGGATAATATTTTATTATTATTATGTATTGAAACTAATGTACTCGTATGTTTAGTATTCAATTAATAAATTCGTAAAAAAGTTCATAACTTATGACCAACTGTTTAACATTAACGTTCTAGAACATAAAAGTATTTATCAGCTGAGTGACAGAAAAGAGCCACTTCCCTAACTGAGATTTTAACGAAAATATCAACATTTGATGACAGTTTTCAAAAAATGATTTTTTTATTATTGGTGTCGATTTTTTTCCAAATTAAAAACATAATATTACCAACGATAAAATCGTTCTGATTTATGTACTATAAATCATGATAAAAATAAAACGATTCCGTTTTGCAAATATTTAAGTATAAAAATTGCTCTGTGTGTCATGCAGGATCGTGCAGCGGTATTTGTAAGAAAATATATTCGTTAGTTAAGTCAATAAAAAATCCTCCAAAAAAAAAACTGCGCTACCTTGAAGCTTGTACATTTCATAATAATCTCGCGAAACTTCAAAAATTTTTTCAATAACGTTTACAAATTATTTATTAAAAAGCAGTCAAAGTGCAATGATTTCATCGAAGTAACGTACATCACGAACCTAGGAATACGGCAACCATGTAAGCACGTGTTTTGAGCGAATTTTTTTCGAAAGGCGCATAACAAAAAATATACTGTGCAAAGAAAGTCCGCTATTGCAAAGAGTACCGGCACTTTTAATTTATCCTTTTAAAACAAATAATGTACTTGCACAAAAATCATACATTTGATATAAACATTTGTACTATTAAGTTATCGGTAGTTCAGCAGTGTATCAATTAGGACGTTAAGTTACGAACCAATTCTGACACTAATATTTTGTTGTCAAGCAGTGTAGGTATGACTCCAACCAATTTTTTTTCTTCCTCTTCTTTTTCTTTTCTAGGTGCCGTCTCCGCTTCGAAGGTTCTTCAGCCATAAATTTCGTCTTCTTCCTATAGATCTCTTGCCTTGGATTTTTCGCTGCATAATTATTTGTAGCATTTAATATTTTTCTCCCCTCTTGAAATGTCCCATGTACAGCAGCTTTATCGCTTAATTATCTGAATCACTTCTCTCTCCTTATGCATACGTCTCATCACTTCCACGTTGGTTATTCTCTCTACCCATGAGATCCTCAATATTCTCCGGTATATCCACATCTCAAATGCCTTCAGTGTCCAGGCCTCCATCCCATAGTATAGTATAGACAGCACATAACATCTCATCAGTCGTTTTTTTAAATCAAGGTTTAAATCTCGGAAGCGGAAAAGCCTCTTCATTCTTGTAAAGGTGCTTCTCGCCTGTTCTATTCTGACTCGTATTTCTTGGGAGCTGTCATAGATTGTAGATTTTAGGGTGGGTTGTGAAGGCCATGCTGCCTCTCAAGCACTTCGACCTATCAGATCTTTTGTGCATAACCCTTAATCTATTCGAGGCCCAGGATTCCGAGACTTCGAGCAAAGTTTATTAGTTTCCTGGGGGCTAAGTTTTTGACATCAAATGGCTTTAGGAAGGCCACTTCCAGAAACTTGTGCCTCTTGCAGAAAAGCGCCTGGGCATTCGCAAAGCAAATGTTCTGCAGTTTCAGCGAAGTTCTCGCATTAGCGGCACTCTCTGTTTTGCCCATCTTTTTTAGGTGATACCTTAGAGGGCAGTGTCCAGTGAGGAGTCCCGTCCCCAGTTTTAAGTCTTTCTTGTCCAACTCGATAAGATGTTTAGCTTTCCTTGGTGAAAGACTTACTAGCCTTTTCGATTGTCTTTGTCCTGGCACTTTATGCCAGCGAGATTTCATTTTATCAGGGAGCTGTCATTGTTCTCATTAATAATCGTGCCTAGGTATTTGTATTGTCTTACTCTTTCAATAGGCTGGTTCCTCGTATATATCTTACGATTGACTTGAGTTGTTTTTGTTATCAGCATATATTTTGTTTTGCTTATGTTTAGTAATAGTCCATATTCTTCGCTTACTGTGACCATTCTGTTAATTAACGTCTGTAGGTATCGTCAGCGTACCTCAGATTATTTATTGTCATGCCGTTAATTTAAATGCCCATGTCCTGATCATCAAGTGCTCTATTTCTATGTCCTCTATGTCCTCCGAGTACAGATTAAAGAGGATTGCTGATAGTATACACTCCTGACGAACACCTCTTTGTATTTCTATTTCCTCTGATGTCATGTCTTCTATTCGTACTGCTGCTTTTTGGCCATAGTATAGGTTTAAGATTATTCTATGTCTCTGAGATCTATCCTTCTCTTGACCAATGTTTCTATGAGTTTTTTTTAACTGTCACAATGATCTGCTCTAAATATAAGAATGTTTTAGCATTTTGTCGGTATTGCAAATACTTCGAATAATACTTTCAAGCAATTGATTTAAAAATTGTCGAAACGATCTGCGTCGGAGAAAACGTTTGGATTTGAAAAAGTCGGGCGGATGTTTTACTATAAATTATACAAACAACTAAAGATTATGTAATAGTATATGGTCGTAAATCTTAATAAGCCTTGGGTTATTCCATAGAATTCGTCATTCATAAATTCGGTACGTAATTTACGTCGGAATGTTGCCGTCAAAAGAATATGTGGTTTTTAAATACTCTACCTACTAGGTAATATCTAAGAATAACAAACCGGCGAGCAGCATGCTTTGAGAGAACGTTTTCTGAATGCGCATGACAAAAAATATGGTGTACAAAGAATGTCCGTCGACTGCATCAAGTACCGTCGGTTTTTTTTCTCTCGGTTTGAAACATTACGAATCGTACGCGACCAGAGAAAAAGCAATAAAAAAATTTTTTTTTTCAGCAACCGTCCGGGAAGTGGGTACTTTCCGGACGATTTTTCATTGAGAAAGTAGCATTTTCCGGATTAGTCCGGGAAGTACGTACTTCTCGGACTAAGCCGGAAAGAATCACATCGTTGTTGTCATTGTAAACATGAAAATCTTGGTAGGTATGGTTTTGATAAATGCAGTTGATCATTACCACAGTTGACGTTTTGATTTTTGAAAGTTTGCATGATTTTTGGTCGCAATTATCGCAATAAACTATGGAAAGCAGCAGCGATAGTGAGTTTAAAAATGTGCCTTACAAAATTTCCTACAGCACAATTATTGCCTGAAAAATCAAAGTCCAGGTACGAAAACGTTTATGATTTATGTACGAAATGGATGGACATCAAGAAATGCAGCACCATTAAAGAGGATGTAATTTTCGCTTATTTGGCGCAAAAATCTGAAACTGTCAAATCCTCTGCCCCGTGCATGTTGAAAATTACCATTTTGGTGAAGAAAAATGTAAATATAGCCACTTTCCCAAAAGGTTATAGGATTTCTTAAAACGAATGTTGGTTATAAAGCAAAGAAATCAGAAGTCTTCAGCAGCGAGCAGATCAACAAATTCATTAGGGAAGCAGATAATGAAACATATCTAATGCTCAAGGTAATTTTAACAAAATATTACGAATGTAGGATATAAAGGTATCGACTTAATTTGTGAGCGCGCCGGCTACAACGACGAGAAACGAGCAGGTGGAGTTGAAGCGTAAAGCTGGAGAAATGCTCGTGAGGTGTGAGCAGCTTCACCCCCGGAACCTCTGTTACCTCGACTCACTTTTGCTATTCGACGACGTCTTCCGCAACGAAGTTGTTGGACATTAGTTATCCCACCAGGTTATGAAATTTTAGCACGGTAATAAAACAAACGTTTTCATTAATGGCAAAGGATTCATTGAAGTCCCTCTAGATATCTACAAGCCACACTTAATAGTTACCTAGTTAAGATAAGTTGGTCGATAAGTGTTCGACCAAGTCCACGTTCTAAGAAATCGTCGTAAAATAAAACTGTCGTCAGATGGATTTAGTGACAATGAGAAATATTGTCTGAAATTACATGCAGTTATTTATATAGACTAAATCTAAAAATAAATATTTAAACAATCTAGTCGCATAATGTATATTTACGAGGTTTCAGCTAACAAGAAGATAAACATAAAATGCAAAATAAACAATTCCTTCTTAAAAAAAAAAAAATCAGACATACCATCTGATAGTAGTGGCGGTACTTAGCATTGATGTTAATTAACTATACCAGCGCGAACATTTACTTAACACAAAAGTTTTAATTTTTGTACAGTCGGTTTTGAGTTTCTTTTCACGTAGGTCATAAAAATACGATAAAAATTTTAATTTTTAATTCGGAGACATGTGAAAGTTGCAATGAAAGTGAAATTAGTACGACAGAGATTGTGGAAGCGTTGAACAGTATGAAATTGGGTAAGGCTGCAGGGTACGACAGGATAACGATTGAAATGCTGAAGGCTGGACAAAGCGTGGTAACTAGTCTGCTGTACCGTATTTTTAACCTTTGTTATAGGAGTGGTAGCGTACGTGCAAGGCCGTTATCGTGCCGCTTAACAAGGAAAAAGTATTGCATCAGGACTGTAAGAACTACCGAGGTATTAGTTTATTCAGCATCGTCGGCAAACTGTATGCAAAGATATAGATTAAAAGAGTGACGAATGAAACTGCGAAGATGATATGGAATGTGCAAGCAGGATTTAGAAGGGAAAGGAGTTCAGGTTTTTTCATTACTAGGTATAGTCAGCATCTCAAGTGATAACCAGACATGCGAACTGAAGAGAAGGCTCACTCTTTCATGGGCAGCTTTCGGAAGAATCAAAGACGTTTTCAAGAGTGACATCCCCGTCAATATAAAAATAAGGGTTTTCGATCAGTGCGTGCTGCCATTGATGACATATGGCTCAGAAACCCTAACACTAACAACAGCAACAGCTAAGAAACTTAGAGTTACACAGAGGAAGATGGAGAGATCCATGCTTGGTGTGACCTTGAAGGACCACATAAGAAACGAGAATTTGCGCGGAAGAACCAGTGTCAGCGATGTCGTTGGAGCTATTGCGAAGCTTAAGTGGAAGGAGACCTAGAACGGACAAGCAAAGTAGAGGAAGACCGCCTACGCGTTGTTCTAACGATACTAAAAGGACCCGCAGCAACTGGATACAAACAGCACAAAATCGATTGGAATGGAAAATGATTAGGTTCAACAGTGGATACAAAGGGCTGAATGATGATGATGATTGCATGCAACAGGAATATCGAAAAAGGTATTTCGCAGTGGTGGCGATGAGGCTCAAGAAGTAGAGACATGTAAGAAACCCTGTATTATATCTTCGAAAACATCTAATGGAAGACGTCGTTTGAGAGATTTCATTTCAGTGGGATAGGGACAAAGAATTAAATAAATCGTAAATAACTGTCTTACAATACAAAAGCATCGGACGACAAGTAGATTTTAAGGGGGGACAGTCAACTTAAATTACTCTCTGAATTACGTTTTCAGTGGCAAACACACCTGATAATAGATATGATGTAAAATTAAAGGTATAGTCCTTATTCTAGGACGTATGGTTAGTTTTTATTTTGTAACTGACGAAAAGAGTAACAACCCTTAATGATCTCTACAGTATCCATACATATTTTTGTTTCCAATACATTTTCTAAAAGATAAATATTTGGTAACGTTACAAAATATTAAGTTTACGCCATTGGTAACTAATTCCGTTTTATTCGGCAGTTGCTGCGTGCTTTTGTTGAAAGTTAAGTAGGGACACTGCAAATTTGCCTTTTTATAGTAAACTATTTTAATGAAGATTAATTACAAAAGATATTGTTAAAAAAAGGATTGTTAGAATTCCCAGGGTACCTTTAACTTATTTCGACACGCTGTTTGAACTTGTACGTACAAACCAATTTTATTATTCACGTTTGCCATAGAGTTCCGAACACAAAAAATAATCAAGAAACAGTTGCAATGATGAGTATTTTCACAAAGGGGATGGACACATCGCGACGATTTGCTTCGACGCCTTATTCCCACAAGTTCATTTCGAAAACCGGAAGTTTTCATTAAGGATGCAGAGAGGCATAATTCACGAACGTAAAACATATGGTCTTTTCAACGAGGTTACCGAAACTTTTGGCTGGAATATTTATTGCAAACATCCCAACACTAAACAGAAGTTCAACGACAGATGATTAATTTTGGACAATAATATTTAAATAGAAAAAAAATAGACGAAATAATTTCTTTGAGTTTTAAAGCAGCGAAGAGTTTTTGTGTCAGTATCAGTGAAAACGGAGGCAGTAAATAATGTCAAAAATTGCATTCAGAAACAAAACTGCACTCCACAAACATTGTTTGAAAATGAAGTAAGCTATTTTTAAGCATTAGATAATGTTCCAAAATCAAAACACAGTACTAACAATTTTTGATACGAACATTTCATTAAATCAACAAGATTCAACAAACCGGTGCAGTTATCGTCACTTCCACTAACAAGTGCAGCATCTAGACAGCATATAAATCTGGTTTACTACCAGATCCAAATATGGTTAGGGAATGATTTAGAACCCCATGGGTATTGTGTCAGTATCAGTGAAAACGGAGGCAGTAAATAATGTCAAAAATTGCATTCAGAAAGAAAACTGCACTCCACAAACATTGTTTGAAAATGAAGTAAGCTATTTTTAAGCATTAGATAATGTTCCAAAATCAAAACACAGTACTAACAATTTTTGATACGAACATTTCATTAAATCAACAAGATTCAACAAACCGGTGCAGTTATTGTCACTTCCACTAACAAGTGCAGCATCTAGACAGCATATAAATCTGGTTTACTACCAGATCCAAATATGGTTAGGGAATGATTTAGAACCCCATGGGTATTGTGTCAGTACCAGTGAAAGCGAAGGCAGTAAATAATGTCAAAATTGCATTCAGCAAGAAAACTGCCCTCCAGAAACATTGTTTGAAAATGAAGTAAGCTATTTTTAAGCATTAGATAATGTTCCAAAATCAAAACACAGTACTAACAATTTTTCATTAAATTTACAAGATTCAACAAACCGGTGCAGTTATTATCTCTTCCACCAACAAGTGCAGCATCTAGACTGCATATCAATCTTGTTCGCTACCAGATCCAAATTTGGTTAGAGAATGATTTAGAACACCAGTAATAGGGATGAGTATTGCAAAATAAAACCCTTGAACCAATAGCAACACCAGCACCAAAAGAGCTGCTCCAAACAATGTTTTGCAATTTCAAGAAAGATTGTGATTCGAGATGTAGAAAAATAGGGTTGCAATGCTCCTCAGTTTGTCGTAATGGACAAGTATGCCTCGCATCATTATATCCAAATGATCTTGAAAAAGAGAATATGCATGAATTTCTTGAAGCTTTAGAGCCTATTAAAAGAGACAACGATGGATGATAAATAATTTGGAAATTCAAGTTGAGCGACTAGAAGAGGAAGACGATGAAGAACAAGAATATTAAGCTGCATGGCTATGCAAACTCCTCGCATTTAAATTTGAATTGTAATAGACTTTTTATAACTTATTATTTTGAATTCCGAGGTTAAATCCCTATTTAGCTGGACTAATTGTACTTGGTATATTGGCGCGACGAAAACGATATCTATTCTGACGACTGCATTAAATCATGCTCTTCAACCGTAAAAGACAGAAAAGATATATGTAAAAAATAATAAATAAACAAACTATAACATTGTTGCAGTTTATATAAACAAGTGCAAAAATAATTCTAAAAAAAGCTTAGTGAATAAAGTTAATAATAATTATGGATACGGTAAATATACAAAATTTTAATAAATAAAAAATACAATTGTTTTTAAAGTAATTTGAGGTTAACTGACTAAAAAATATGATGACATTACACTAAAGGAAAATTAATAAACATAAAAAATGTAGAAAATTTAAGTTTAAGAAAATTATATATCAAATTAATTTCAACCCAAAGAAAAAAAATTGCTAGTCAGTGAAGTGAAAGAATTTGTTAAAAGTTATCTCTTACAAAAAACGGTATTTGAATGGTAATGTAGAATTATTGAGTCAACAAAGTTTTACTGGAGTAAATGTTATTAATAACATTTAAAATTACGGTTAAGGAAGCAACAAATTATAAAGATAAAAAGTCCGATTATATATATACAGAGTGGCCACTTTTTTAATAGGATTGTATTGGTAACTTCCAAACCATACTAGTTAAATATCGGTTAAATGGAGAAAAAGTTGCGTATCAGGAAGCATTATCTAGCGGTGAAAACTGAACGAAAATATCAGGGCCGGTTCTGGTAATATGACGAAAAAACAAAATTCGATCATTTCGGTTTTTTTGTTATACTTCATTTATTTTCAGAACTACCAAAAATTTTTTTGGAGGTTATTCATTTAATAGTAAATTATTTTTGCTTGACGTTTTCAGATTTCGCATCCAACGTTTCGTATTTTTTGTTATTGCCAGTAATTGCGTGTTGAAATATTTACATTACTTGTTCTTGTTGATAATATGTTTGTTAATTTTCGAAGAATTACAGAAGTTTCGAGAGAATGACTTATTACAAGTTTTTATTTAGTTTCACCTATCCCGGTGTCTGTCTGTAATTAAATCTTGCTAATTAAATTTGACCCACTTCTAATCGTCCGATGAATTTCAAATTTTCCCATATGGCGGACAAGTTTTAGCCCGATTTTTTTTAATTGGTATGTATACATACATACATATAGTCAAGCCTTTTTCCTATGGGGGTAGGCAGAGACCACTTTCTTTCACTTGCTACGGTTCTTACACACATCTTTTGCTTCCTCTAGTTTCATCAGTGCTCTCATGCATGCCCGTCGGTTGTTGGTACTCTTGACCTGGCCTCTCTTCAAAACAATGTCGATTGAATCGAGATATGTTCGCCGAGGTCGACCTCTACTGACTTGTCCATTCACACTCGCCTTATAAATTTGTTTCGTCAATCTTCTTTCATCCATCCTTCCTACGTGTCCAAACCATCTAAGCATTCCTTTATCTATCTTTGTAACCACATCTTCTTTTACACCACAGCGTTCTCTTATCTCACTATTCTTTACTTTATCCAACCGAGTCACTCCGGCTATACTTCTCAGACTACTCATCTCCGCAGCATTTATCCTATTTTTATGCTTCTTCTGCCAAACCCAACATTCATTACCATACATAAGTGTATTTTCATTCCTTTGATTTTCAGGGCATCATGCATAACATCAACCATCGGCTGCAACTCCTCTTCAGATGGACGCTAATATGACTTGATCATCGGCGTAAAGAAGGCTGTCTTACACCTTTTTCGATGTTAAACCAGTCTGTGCAAGCTCCGTTTATCCTGACACAAGCAGTGGAATCCTCATAAAGTGATTTCAGTGCTCGTATTAAACTACCGCTCACCCCATACACAGACAATGTCGAATATATATATCATATAAAAAACACTATACAACAATACAGATCCGAACCAAGATTTTGATTATAGTGTCCATATCACCCGAAAACGCATTTGAATGGCAATGTACGATACACCGTTGGATTCAAGATGAAAAGTTATTTCGAATAGTGCAATAAAATATTCAGGTCCGTATTTAACGAAAATAAGTTGAGGGTGGTCTGGAGAATACGAAACGTTGGATGCGAAATCTGAAAACGTCAAAGCAAAGAGAATTTACTATCTAATGAAAAACCTTTTATTTTTGTAGATATAAAAATTAATGAAGGATAACCAAAAAACCGAAATGATCGAATTTTTTCGTCATATCTCAAGAACCGGCCCTGGTATTTTCGATTAGTATCCAGCGCTAGATGATGCTTCCTGATACGCAACTTTTTCTCCATTTAACCGATCTTCTAACTAGTATGGTTTAAAAGCTACCAATATAATCCCATTAAAAAAGTGGCCACACTGTATGTAAAAAAAAAAATGTATTTTAATATATTATCTATTTTATTTAAAACTTTTAAGTTGATGATAAAAATAATGATTAGCAAGAGTTGTTTAATTATTATGATAGTTTGAAAATTTGTTCTTAAATTAGATAATTATCTAAATGTTAATTCATTTAAATCTTACAGAATAAAGATAGTTGAATGCCAAACAGTGAAATATAAATTTGTCAAAATAAACATGTAAAGTTAGGTTACACACTACTTACTTTTTTATCTTTGTTGCATTAATCCATTTTTTTCTTTTTTTTTTACTTTCCATTTAGCTGTTGGAAATGTATAAAATTTAAAATCACTATTTCTGCCAATATTTTTGCAGTTGACAACACAACTGTTATGAACCATTTGTATGTTTGTACTCTTTTCACTCATAAATTCTAAACGCTACCTGATTTTACGAAATTTTCAAGCAACTACCCCACATTTAATGAAGCTGGTTAATATAGAAACTTGAGTACATTCATCTGCGAGGAAAAATGCAGAAAAATATTAAAAAATGAACCTCGTATGAAAATAATTAAAAATATTTAATAATAATAATACCCGAAAATTAGTCCATAAACCACACACCACTAAATGGGAAAAATATACAAAGTATGTTTACTATTTACAAACATAAAGCTCTGTCAATTAAAATAATAGCAATTCTTTAAAAACTACGATATTTTCTCTTTGGGTTCGGTGATTCTAAACAGAATAACTAAACGATTTTTATTCTAATATTTCTACACAATAAATTTTACTTTACAAATCAACTAGGATATTCACAACTGTATAACACTTTATAATTAATTCAAACTAAAAGCTTCCGGGACCGCTGTCTTTTTTTATTTCTTCGAAAATAACTAGAAGAAGTGCCACGTCTTTTTTAGTTCTCTAAAGAGTACTCTGCTAGTGGTCTCTCTAATGGCAAATTATGCCCGAGCTTATTTCACAAATAATTTTTTACGATGGCTGTCCTTCAAAATAGCAATATTGTAGGATATTTACAAATAAGTATGAATAAACCTTTTTACTTGGACACAAAGAACTATTGAGGATATTACTTTAATCAACGTTCAGACTCGGCATATTATCCGATGCAATAAATAGTTTTCAACAGTGTACCATATTAATAAAGTAAAATAACTTAATCGCGGTGTTAAAAATAAGTCACGTCGTTTAAATATATTAAATTAAATCACTTATAACCTTTGGATACACGAATTCACGAATTCTGTGGCCTACTCCTGGCCCGGTTTGAATTATGGAACTGCACCTGGAACTTCACGATGGCTTCACTTCATCAAATCCCACACGTGGTTATTTTAACTCGACCCCAATAACCAAAATATCCACCACAAAGGCACGACAGAATGGTCAAGTTAAAAATTAAATGGTCCTTCTTCAAAATCCAATTAAGATAGCCCAAATACAGCCAGATATGAAAGAAAGAACCGTAGAAGTTCTGCTCACGGGTTGATATCAAATCGTTCCAAAAACTCTCACCCGACCTCCACAACTGACACCAAGCAACTGATAACCACTCCTCACTCCCAGGCCGGATATCAGAAAATGACACGAAACTTTGTCCCCAACTCCTAATCGCGCTCGTCCGTGTTTATAGCCAGCCCATCCACACAGAGAAGCAAACCAAACAATAATATAGCTGACAACACACGACAATCGAGGCCAATAATCAAGGCGAAATCTAATAACAAAGACTCCCACTCAATCCCCATCGATTATCAAAAATGTCACAGCCATTAATAATCGAATTCTATCACTACTAGATAGGCAACACTATATACATCGAACCAAATACGGTATGCAAAACTAATTACGAACGCCAGACTATCATAATAATGAAACGGTAGATGGGAAAAAATAGGCACGTGACAGAAGCCCGAATTTTCGTTTATTGTTTCAGGATTATTAGACGCATTTCTAGAATCTATTTCAATCGCCGGCGGCCATAAAATTATGCATTCCCCGCGCTGTAGTCGATGCGCTGTCGCCTCAAGGCGCAAATTGTAACACAACTGTCTAATGTAAAAATTTTAACATTATTCAACATGGTATCTTAACTAATAGACAACTACATACAGTGCAACAGAAGTAGCTAGGCGGGCGACTAGCCTCTAAAATAACAAATATTCGGCTGAATATACTTCACACTCGTAAACTTCTTCATCCGATTGTACTTGAGACTCACGATTACTAAAAATTTCGTCGTCGCCGATCGGATCGTTATTCGAATGTTTTCGTTGTGCGCAGATTTTGTGTTTCTTCGCCCGCCAAGCTACTTCTGTTGCACTGTAAATACATACATATAGTCACGCTCTCTTACATGCTCGTCGGTTGTTGGTACTCTTGACCTGGCTTTTCTTCAAAACAATGTCGATTGGATCGAGATATGTTCGCCGAGGTCGACTCCTACCGACTTGTCCATTCACACTCGCCTTATAAATTTGTGTCGACAATCTTCCTTCATTTATTCGTTCTACGGTTCTAAGCATTCGTTTATCTATCTTTATAACAACATCTTCTTTTACACCACAGCGTTCCCTTATCTCACTATTATTCACTTTATCTAACCAAATCACTTGGGTTATACTTCTTAGACTACTCATCTCCGCAGCATTAATCCTATTTTTATGCTTCTTCTGCCAAACCCAACATTCATTATCATACATAAGTGTAGGAACCAACACACATCTATGCACAGCCAGACGTGCCTTTTTTTATACTTTCTGGCTGTTCATAACGCTATGCAGACATCTTAATGTATTATTATTGTTTATTTGTGAGTATTATCCAGCACTTTATAATGAAAAAAAGTCGAGAAAAGACACATAACAGATGATTTTTTACAAATGTTTGCTTACAAACTTTTTTCTTGTATGTTAGAAAATGTAATGAAACAAAACAACTGCCTCTGTTTTCCCTGGCACTGACACAAAAACTCTGCTGCTTTAAAATTCATAAAAATAATTACGTCCATTATTCATTTATATTTAAATGTCCAAAATATATCATCCGTCGAACATATTGACTCGCATACACGAGATTATATAAGATAACTTAAAAAATGTCCAAACTAAAATTTGTTTATGACTTATTTTTTTTTCATTCCGAAGTTTACCCCTTTTTTCACCTTAGATGACTGTACTAGTTTGTATACAAAAAAATTTACTTAACAAAACTTCTTAAAAACTATTTTTTTCCCATTTTACTTTTCATAAAACTTTCTTAAAATTCATGAAATGACCCGAAATTTGACATATATTTTTTAATAATACGAGCCTTATTACACGAAATTGTGACGGTGCATAAAAAATCGTAAAAAATAGTTGTAACTGTACCAACCTCTTTCGTCCACGGACCCTTCACCAATTCAGGATTGACAACTTTCGTCCACCTCTGTTGACATTGAACGTCCGACCTATCGGGAAAATGTTCCGCTATTATATCCCACTTTTCATTGTATTCTTCGACTAATATTTTCAACCTGGCATCCTGAAAACATCAAAAGGCTTTATCGTAAAAGATTGTCGCTCAAAACGCTTACAGGGGGCGACTACTTTTTACTCGTTATTAATTTCGTGATAACCAATACGTTTAAAAGGTGGACTTCGCGAATACGATCCTTTTTTTATTAAAATGAAAGCATTTGTCAATATGTAAGCCTCCCGCGAACCGGCAACTTTTTTGTTTGGTTATTGACTAGTTCCGAATTTCCAAAAACGATGTACAGGGTGTTTTTAATGTTCCAGGTAAATTTTGTTTATCCGCCATCTAGGTTTGGATGACATTTGTCAGATGGCATTTGACAGTCGTAGAGAGTGATCGATAAAAATTTATTATGGAGCAGCTAACGTCGTACCGTACAGATGGATCCAAGACTGGAAATGGGGCGGGCGCAGGAGTGTTTTCCAGGAACCCAAACACCGGCATCAGCTACTCGTTGGGAACCCATACCTCCGTATTTCAGGCAGAGGTGTACGCCATCCTTCAATGCGCGAAGAACAATAGGAGGAGTGTTGACAACGTGCATATCAACATCCTGTCAGATAGTCAAGCGGCCTTGTACAGCAAAAAAGTGAGCTGGTATGGGACTGCAAAGAAGAACTGAGAACGCTGGCAGACCGTAATTACGTTAAACTGATACGGGTTCCAGGACACCAGGGAATTGCAGGTAATAAAAAAGCCGACGAACTTGCAAGAAGAGGTTCGGAAACTCCCCCAAACCGAGGGCAGATGCTAGGGGTACCGAAGCGTACAGTAAGAGTGTCTGTAAAAAACTAGATTGGGGAAAAACACAAAAATTACTGGAAAAGTAAACTAGGAAACAAACACGGGACGACAGAACTGGTAGCAATGAACGGGAATCAGCTAAGAACCACGGGACTATTGACCGGTCACGCACCAGTAAAGAAGCACCTGAAGAAAATGAATCCGGATCCGGAAACAGTAACACACATACTGTGCTGCTGCGGGACACTAGACCGCAAGACAGTAAATTTTTGGGCAGCCATCCGGCGACCCAGAACTATTTTGCTCCCACCCAGTACAGAACTTGTACAAGGTACGAAAGTACTGGATTGGGTACAATGATATAAAACATAGGCAAGACACAATAAGCCAACAGGCCTAAGTGTCACCGAAGGCCATAGCTAGACGGACGTAAATAGGGGCGGAGTTTTTAGTGAGTAGACCTGATATCAGTCAGGGAGTCTCACAGTAGACCTTGAGCTTAGAAAAAACGTCCCACCGTGATGAAATTATTAAAAACATTTTATTTAAATAATTATTGTTCAATAGTGAACACGTGGAGAAAATTACGTGACTTTTTTTTTAAATCTTTAAATCTTGTGCCGAGCAAGTCAACCATTCAGCGTGCAATGAATAATTTTGATAATTTGCATAAGATGGACAATAAAGCAATGACTGGGCGAAACCATAAAGTTTGATGCAGTCAGACAGAGTGAGTCTGTGTACCTCTTATTGACGCCGTGCACAAGAATTGTGAATGTTTCCATCACGTTTGTTCAAAATTCTCAAAGATAAGCATGTTCAATCGTATGCAACCGTTGCAGTAATATGACCATGATCTGGAGTCCTTGGGTTTTACAGTTTAGTATAGATTACCACCATTTTTGGTAGAAAATCATTATGAGCAACAACTCAATTTTTAACTTGCTAGCTTTGTTTATTGACGAAATAGCCGGTATTGGGGCACCGAAAACCGTTAATTGATGCACCAAAAACTACTAAGCCCTCGTATTGTAACTGCATGGTGTGCCCTTTGGACCGGAGCCATCATTGAGCCACATTTTTTTGGGGATGCTAGTGGCAATTCTGTAACAGTTACTGCTGACCGAAATCAGGACTTGGAACGAGAGAAGCCCTATTCGGCATACAGATCTTAATACAGAGATGCAGCGACATGTCCACCGATGTATACGCATGTTTTCTCAATAAACAGAAAGCGTTTGACTGTGTCGACCACGGGAAACCCATCAACATCCTTCAGGATATGAACTTAGATGGCAGAGACGTCCGCATTATAAAAAATCCGTATTACAACCAAATCGCTGCTGTCAAAGTTGTGGTCATGACTACCGAGTACGTTCCCATTAAGCGAGGTGTGAGGCAAGGGTTTGTCCTTTCCCCACTACTCTTTAACATATACTCTGAGCAAATTTTCGACGGAAATAATAAATAACTATGCGGGCGATACAGTTCTACTGGCAGGAAGTGCTGATGACTTGCAGGCGTTACTGGATAGGGTTGTGGCTAAAAAATAAGAAAGAGGGCTTAAATTAAATATCAGCAAAATCAAAGCTGTGGTTTAGCAAAAAATGGTGAGTTTCCAGTAAACCTGCTTATTGAACAGGAAATAAGGTCCCGCATCGAGCAGGCTAGTGCAGCCTTTAGCAACATGAAGAAGGTTCTTGCATCTCTAGACTTACGAAAACCCCTACGAATTCGTTTACTACGGTGCTACGTATTTCCAATTCTGTACTATGGAATGGAAGGGTGGACTTTAACAAGGGCAATGTGTAGCCGAATAAAAACGTTTAAAATGTGGTGCTACCGTCGCCTGCTACGAATATCATGGTAGACAGAGTCCGAAACACCGAGGTGCTTGCCCGTCTCCAGAAGCAATTAGAAGTCATGTTTACCATTAAGAAACGCAAGCTGTAATATTTTAGACGTGTTATGAGAGGGGAAAAGTACCGTATCTTACAGAATATCATGCAAGGCAAAATTCAAGAAAGAAGATGTCCAGGAAGGAGACACACGTCCTGGCTAAAAAATCTGAGAAAGTGGTATTATGGTGGTAATTCTACAAGCCTGTTTCGTGCCGCTGCTAATAAAATAAAAATAATAATGATGATCGCCGAGGTCCTAGATGGACATGGCACATGAAGAAGAAGAAGAAGATTTCAGGTCACGTTTGAAAACTTTCTTGCAGCCAAATTAAATAAATTAGGCATACAGATCATGTGGTTCCACATCACATACAGCTCGTGATATAATGCAAATTTTGCGAGAATTTTTTTTTGGCCGAATAATGTCAAAAAGTTGTAATATAGTATGGTTCACACGATTCCCCGATTTCTTTCTATGGAAGTAGGTACTCGAAGAAAATAATCTGCAAAAAATGTGAAAAATATGTTTAAAAGAGCTCACCTTTTCGCAACGGCCAAAGGTCACTTGACCGACATCATTTTCCATAGTTATGTTAAACACCATATATATGATCAATAAAATATATTAGATTGTATTTCATTAAGAAGTTATTAAAAAAACATTGACATGGTGCTAAAAAAGCACCCCGTACTTGCGTTTGTGCACTCTTGGTGATGTGCAAGTTATATAGGTAGCTCGCGCAACAAGTCTGGATACGTACGTTCTATTTCCACGATCCGATAGTAAAATAAATCCGTAACCTTTGTAAGTATTCCAACATACGTAAATTGTTAGCCAAGTATAAACAAAAATATGGGTAGTAACAATGGGCTAAAATCTTTTTAAAATTTTTAAATAAAATATTAATAAATATTTTAAAAAAAGGAATACTTATAAATCAAAAATTCAAATTTGTACTAACGTTTCTCTAGTTACTATCTGGACAATTCTTAATGAATGAATTATTTTGTTGTATAGGTAATAATTATAAAGCTTTTTTAACTCATGAACATTTTTATTTTATCGTTTAGCGATAATGACACTAGTGACAACTTAAAAAATACATTTTTGTTTTACATGGCATTACCAACATAACAATCTTCAATATAACATAACCTTTAACAACCTTGTAGTGGAACTGGTTATATTTATTTATATAGTAATCACCAATGTGCTAAAGGCTTGAAATGCTTAAAAAATGTTTTCATCCAGTTTTTTTCACGGATAAAAAAATATAAGTACATACCAAAAAAAATTCATAATATGCGAATTTTATTTATTTTAAAATTGTTACTAACAAGTTTTTAATATAATTTCTTAAATAAATTATTTACATGAGAATGAAGGGAATTTAAATCTCCACTTATTAAACAAAAATTTTACTAAAATTTTGTATTATATCCAGAAACGATACTCAAAGAAAAAACTTTAAAATGTAAAGGTTATATTAACGAATTATGCTCTTATCTAAAAACTCTATATTAAACTCTTCGTGTGTCTTATGCATATATTTTCATTTACTAACAAATAAATTTCTTAATTATGATATATGGCCGTGCAAAATAAACAAAATAATAATTGTGCATACAGGGTGTTTCAAAAAAGGTCATCCCGTCTCTAGGATAGGTAGAAAACTAAAAAATAATTGGGATGCTTGGTAAAAAATTTTCGTAACGCCATCCGTATTCAAGATAAAGTAGGTTGAAGAAAAAAAATTTGATTATTACTTCATAATTTTCAAAACCTAAATATTTCGAAAACGGTGCACAGTATTGAGTTTTACCAGGAGTACCTTTATGGTGTAAAATTGAATGATGTTAAGTTCACTTTAAATTTTGATTAACAAATCTAACCTTAAAAAAGTTATGTTCAATACTACTTGGTACGAACCGTGTCACTAGCGCCCTCTATGAGAGTCAGATATAAAAAAAATTCATGGGATGTATCAGCTTCTAAAACATATTCGTATAAAATTTCACTACAATGTTTTCAGTAGTTTCGGCAAAATCGTAATAAATGTGTATACATTTTTTTTCTTCAACGCCCTTTATCTTGAATACGGATGGCGTAACGAAAATTTTTTACTTAGCAAACCCAATTATTTGTCAGTTTTCTACCTATCCTAGAAACAAGGTCACCTTTTTTTGAAACACCCTGTATAAATGTCAACTAAATGGTGCTTCAAACAGTTGACAAATTAGAGCGCCAGCTTTAGGAGATCTACCAGTTCCCTTAGAAAGCATTTTTGGAAAAGACGATTAACATCAAATCAAGTAAGATGAGCTTTATATTTTGCGGTGTTTTTCTTTGAAGAGCCTTTCTGGACACACTATATATTACCTCTTCCTTGCTCCATCGACCTTTGTTGATAGACTTTTTCGATCTAGTTGGGTGTTCAGTGCTTGCAGAATCGTCAGAGTCTTCGTTACCGCTAATATCTATTTCTGAATCGTCTCTTTTGTATCTGAAATAAATAAAAATTGACACATTGATAAGATCGTTCAATTTTAAAAAGGAACATATAAACAAACTAGGTACCGAACAGGTGTTGGTATCCTATAAACATGGTTAAGGATTCAAGTGTAAATTAGCGGCCTTTCTTTGTAACTCAAAATTTCACCACAGTTTATTTTTATTATAACTCCACCTTTATCCAAAAACGTTTGGATAGTTTATTCGGATAAAGTCCAAAACTACTATTTTGCTTCAAATGAACTTTATTCGGATTAAGTCCAAAACTACTATTCTATGTTTCAAATGAACTTTATCCAAAATCATTGGATAGAAGTTGTCTTAGTCGGATAAACTTAGTAGTATCCAGATTTCGGACTTTAAGCCTAACCTATTGTTACGAAGACGGCCCTGTGTCAGTCGGCGTCAACGAGTCGACCACAATTATGACGGTCGGCGCTTCGATTGTAACAAAAGAAAAGGCCGGCAAGTTCTAGAATGCGACGGCTAATCATTCCAGAATAAAGTGGAAAGCGTTGGTCCCTTCTCGTGGTTATTCGTATTGGTATAAAAAGGACAGCGGCCGCGACGAGGTCAGTTTTTATTAGTTATGAAATTTAATTAGTTGTAAAAGTTCTATCTAAGTGATTTGTTAAAGTTTATTGCGTAAAAGTATTGAAATAAAAATTGTTTTGGTACTGTATCGAGAGTTTAAAATTACCAAACCCAAGAAAGAAGTAATATCGTAACAATATATATACTCAGGATAGGATGCAACAAATGTACAGGAAGTAGCCTGTTAAAGGGATATATCAGCCAGATAAACATAACTTAATGTTTATAAGTAAAAAAAAAACGATACTTATGTTTAAAATGGTAATTAATACCTATATTAACCAGCGAAATTGATCCTAAAATAAAATATAAATAAGGGGGTTGTCTTATTGAGTGACAGCCTGATGGCTTTCAGCTAATCTTAGTCAAAGAGTCGAAGTGTTTCGATTCTTTGACAAATTAACATAAAAGAACTATTTTTGGCCGCCAGGATTTAGTTTTAACCATTTCAAGAGCCCTTTAGTTCAAATCCTTACCCTTAAAACCGAACCAAAAGAAGTCTTAACGACAATAAAAAAGAATCTTTTACCAGTGTCACAATATATCTTTACTTAAGAAGTAAAATAAAGAAAAACTCGATTTTTGCCCAACTATTTTATTTAAAATAGATTCTAAAATCTTTTAAAAAAATAAACTGTTTACGAAATGCCACTGTATTATCTTTTTTAAGTAATTATTCTTATTTCGTAGAATTATAATCGAATTTCGACAACTCGAATGAAATTAATTGGCAATAGCGCTATATGAAAAACTTGGAGATTACCTTATAACCACATCATTGTATTTATTTCCTGTCTTATCTTTTTGCCCTCTTTGTACTTTGTATCATACGCTAAATAAAAAAATGTAATTTATTTTGATACCAATATTCCAATTCTCAAAATCATCCGATTTTGCACATCACTGCTGTTAAACTTAAAATTTAATATATTTTTTAAACTACTTGAACTAATGTCGCGATAATTACTCTTTGGGTTCGATGATTCTAAACACTCATTACAATAACTAAACAATTTTATTCTAATATTTTACGCAATAAATTTTACTTGACAAATCACTTAGATATTCACAAGTGTTTACAATCTCTTTATTAACGCTTTATAATTACTTCGAAAGTAAAACTTCAAATTAAACTTAAAAGCTTTAGCGACCGCTGTCTTTTTATATACCTACAATTTATTACTCGAAAGAGCGAGAGATTTGTCTTTCGTTTTCCCGAATTTGTTTGACTTTTCAAGACGCCTTCAATCACGCCGCGGCCATAAATCATTCGCTAGATGTCTTTTTATGTCGCAAAATGGATAATCGTCTTTGTGTGACCGCCTCGGCTGGATAATTGATCGGGAACGTATTTTATCGTAACACTATTATTAAGATTTGTTTCGGCTAAAATCGTTTGCGCGAGAAATGTCACAAAATATTTTTATTCGTTTGTCAATCTCAGCACAAAAGTGACTTCAAACAATTATAATCTACCAATAAATACCAACTACCGGATTATTTAACATCAATCCTAAACAAAATGTTCCCTTCGGAATTCCCCTTTTAACTAATTTGAGAACTATTGTTACAGTTTGTTCTCACGCGACCTAATCATACTTCGTATTCCACACATTATATGTTTCCTGCAAATTCACATATTTCTGGAATGTAATTGTGGGGTCTTGGCGCATTGGCCGTCATCGTCGACACGGCAAAGATGCGTACATAATGCAATAAAAAAAAATTGGAAGGAAAAACGCAGGCCCAGGTGCATGTGCATCGAGTATTTGTCGATAATGAAGGAAGCACCAATTCGTCTCGGTGTTGGTACATTTACATAAAATAACACATTAAAGTTGAAGACGTAGTAACATCTGGATAATAACCTGTTTTATTTAAATTATTACATTTACGGTGAGCGCCCATTTCGATCAAAGTGGCTCCAGAAATAAGAAAAAAAGTTCAATATTTTTTGAAAGGAAGAAAAATTATACTTGTATTTTTGTGTCCGAATCAGTCAATTGATAGCGTGAATAATTAATGTCATTTCGGTTATTGCATTATTCTTTAAGGATGTTCAATGGTTACAAAATTATGCACAGATATTTGTGAAATTTAAACATATTGTTACGTAGTGCTTAAAAAATAAATGGATTTTTTATTATTTTTTAACGTCTCTTCGAAAAGTATGATTTTAGAAATAGCTTTATTTAGCATGGGTTCTTATGGCAAGTTTCCGATTTTGTTGTTTACCGAACAATTTTTGCGTATATCCTACAAACACATTTTAAATAAATTATAGTAAAAAAACTAAAAAGCACGCTTTTTAGAATTAATCAAACTAAAAAGTAAAAAATAATTCTTAATATAACAATAAAATTACTAACTAGAAAATTACTGTTTTAAAAGCGTGGGGTGCTTTCATTCCAGAGTTAGTTTAAAAATGTCATACAAAGCACCCCACGCTTTTAGAACAGTGACATTAATTTTCTCGTCAGTAATTTTATTCTTATCGACTTATCGCTCTAATCTCCCATGCCAGTAAAAACATACTCCATTATCCATTCAAGATTGCAACGTTTTACAACATTTCAAATTAGCCCAGAGCAGGCAGGTTTTGCGCAAGGTAGGGGTACAAGAGAGCAGATTCTTAATGTACGTATTTTGATCGAAAAAGCTAGAGAACACTATAGCCCACTTTACCTCTGCTTTGTAGACTTTACGAAAGCATTCGATAATGTGATATGGACAAGGATGTGGGATATTCTTTTGGGCATGGGTGTGCCATCTCATCTCGTAATGCTCATTCAGAATTTATATGCAAACAGTAAGGCAGTCATAAAGATGGACAAGTCTTTCTCTGGGGAAGTCTGGGTTAAAAAAGGAGTTAGACAGGGCTGTGTATTATCTCCGTTGATGTTTAATCTATATTCGGAACACTAAATGAGAATAGTGCTGGAAAACTGGGACGGCGGATTTCTTGTGGGCGGTTAAAAAATTTCAAATTTAAGATACGCAGATGACACCCTTTTGGTTGCCAGTAATGAAAAAGAACTGACGATGTTCCCCGAAAGACTCGAATCTGTGAGCTTAGGATATGGGTTGCAAATAAACTACAAAAAAACGAAGATCATGATTATTAACCGAGAACAAGAAGGTGCTCCCCACAACCACACAAGGTGGCAAATTGCGATATCGTCACAAAACCTGTGTGTTGTGCAATAAACAAGAAATAATGATTAGTGAAAGTGAAGAGTTAATATTAGTGTTAAGTTTTTAGTACTTTAAATAAATAAAATAAGCTATAATATTTTTGTTTTAATTTTTAGTTATAATTTTATCATGTTTTTATTTCGTGCCGCATCAGTCTGAGTCGTATCGTCCCCATATTGGCTGTGCCAACTAGTAGGGGAGTCACTGTTAAATATGACGTAGGATGCTGTTTCCTCCCCATCCTCACATAGTCTGCATATAGGGTTCTCCAAAAAGATCCCCATTTTTTGCAGATGTTTCCTCGGACAACAGTGCCCTGTTAACAGCCTCAGCTTTTTCCTGTCCAGCTTCAAGGCATGATTAACAAGTGCAAGGTTTGGTTGCCCCAACTCTTGCTGTGCCTCAGGCTTTGGGTTTCTAGCCAGGTTAGCCAAGACTGGGCTTTTTCCTGATAGCACATTTTGTTATGCCCGTACCGGGTTCAGGCACCAGCAGCGGGTATGCAGAGTCCAGCTTTACGAGTGCGGATCTTACCGATGAAATTGAAGAAAATTCTGATGACAAAATCAATGCTTTTTTTTAATTTTTAGGTTATTGTTATCGTTTAAAATTTTTAGTCACAAATTTATGATGCTTTAGCACTCACATTTAAAATATCAAAGAAAAGTATGATAATCAGCAGTATTATTTAGTTTTTTTTTAGCAAACCATGCATATTTTCTATACAAAATGGTTTCGATGTTTCACATCTGCCAGGCGTCCTGCGACGGCTCATTGTTTTTTTATAATTAAATATGATCTATTTATCAAAAAAAGTTCTTGGTACTGAGTAGGTCACTCTATATGGGTAGATCACGCTGTCCGGTAGGTCATATATTAAACGAATAGCAAAAAAATAACTATACCTGAACATGTTCAAGGATATTTATCGTACTATGTATTTAGAAATAAACACAATATTATCAACTACTATAAACGAATCAAACACACTTATCGCTGAATTGAGCCATGTGTTCCAATGTTGGCACACATATTACCCGGCATTAAACAATCAAGTCCTGTTGAAAAAACGCGGCAAGAAACTCGATATAAACACCATGTGTCCGCCAGTTTATGTTCATACTTGAATAATCACCGATCTAACCAACAGACGGTCTACACAGGGAACTGAAATTTCATATAATTTCTAAATCTTATTGCGTCAGTCATGCAAGGCCAGAACGTCGGATTTTATTTATAGGAAGGACAATATATAATTTGAAGTGACTGCTTATCGGCTTTTTGATAAGTACGCCTGATTTTCGTATTCGCAATAACAAATAATAGTGGCAACATTATTTTTATACGATATGATACATTAATGCAGCGTTTCTCAAACTGTGGGGCGTGCCCCCTAAGGGGGGCGCGTTTACATGATTGGGGGGGGCGCAGTACAGATTAAAAATAAAATGGTAATGATAAAATGCTACAGATAGATTTTTAAAAAATCTTTATTGAAATTTTACTTACTTAATGATGACAAAGAAACATTCTAAGGACTAATGGCTAACATGAGCTTGTTTTAAGGCGCACAACTTCTCTAAATTTGGTTCTATGTTAGAGATGGCCACTCTGAGTTCATTTTCTACTTGAAGTTTATTTCTGTATTTAGATTTCACGACAGCAAGTGCAGAAAATCCAGTTTCACAAAGGTAGGACGTTGGAAAAGGCAACAGAATTCTAAGCGCTTTGGCTTTTATAACGGAGTAGTCGTTCGGAAGTTCAGTACAGAAGTTTGTTAAAGATTTGTTAACAAAGTTTGATTTTTGTAAGGGATTTGTTGAAATATCTATCAGTTGTTCTTCTTCTTGCAGTGATAGTCCGACAGGTCTATTTTCGAATAGATTTAAAACCCAGCTCCAGTCTGACAACTTGATATCTTTCTCTGCAAAGAAGTATCGCTTGAAATTCTCAGTTAAGTTTTCTAAATGGCTTCCTATGGTTTTTAGCATCACAGCTTTATGAATATCTTCCAATGGGGAATCTTGCACAAAATCGCAAAATGTGGGAAACATTTCCAAACTGTTTTCTTTCAATTTGTTATGCCATAACTGCAATTTCTTACAAAAAGCATCAATCTTTTGACTTAAATCAAATATATTTACGTCTTTTCCTTGCAGCTGAAGATTAAGTATATTAAGTTTTTCAAAAATATCTACTAAATAAGAAAGCTTCAGTAAAAATAATTTGTCGAAAAAATCTGTTGAATGCTTGTGACTTTCCTCGCTTAAAAATATCGCTATTTCCCTTCTTAATTCAAAGACACGCTTGAGCTTGAGCTCCATCGGTGCAAATCGCAACACAATTTTTCCATTGCAAATTCATTTTAGTAATAGAACCATTTGTAATCTTGAACAACTCGGTGGCTGTAGTTCTTCCTTCAATCTGTTTACAAAACAATAAATCTTCACATATTTTAGAACATTGACAGAATCTAATGTAGCAAATCAAATGGGAATCTTTACTAGAGTCAGTTGCTTCGTCAAGTTGCATAGCAAACAAGTTTCCAGTAAGCTCAGATTCAAGCTGCTGCTGCATATCAACTGATATATCGTTAATTCGTCGACAGATTGTATCATTTGACAGAGGAATATTGTTAAGTTGGGAAGTAAAATTTTCACCAAACATTATTTCTACAATGTCTTTGCAAGCGGGTAAAATAAGTTGCTCTGCAATAGTGTGCGGTTTTTTGCATTTAGCTACTTTGTATGCCACTTTATATGATGCCAAGAGAGCCTTCTCATTTACTGCCAGTACTCTATGGAAGCTGGATTTTTGTTTTTTAAACAATCTGAGTTTCTCCACAAAAAAATCTCGCGGTTTATTGACATATTCTCTGTGCAGCGTTTCTAGATGCCTCTGTAATTTATTTGGTTTCATGCTATCTGCAGCCAATACTTTTAAACAGATAACGCATTGTGGTTTTTCTTCGCCACTTACTTAAAGGCTAGTAAAGCCCAAATTTAGGTATGATGGGTCATATTTTCTTGTTTTAGATTTCGGACGATTTCCACCTGAACCTGTCGATGTTCAAGCCCCGTCATCCTCAAGTTTTCGTTTTAAAAATTTATCCATACTACATCTACTTATACACTCACACTTCACAATAATGCTTGCTTAGTGTTAAAACACCTTCACTGAGAGACTGAGAATACCGTATGTGCGCTTCTGTATTTATAGTCGCGTTCAGACAGTTCGAGAAAGATCAGGAAGCTTGAATACGTGGCACGAACGCCGCGAACTTTCCGACAGCATCTTTGGCGCTCTCGACGAGACAATGTTGCCTATTTTAGTCCAAATTCCTAGGTCTACGGATTGGGGGGCGCAACATTTTTTAAATTAAAACAGGGGGGCGTGAATAACAAAAGTTTGAGAACCGCTGCATTGTTGCATTATAATAAATAACTTATTATCATTTTCGGTGGGAATCGGCTAAATAAATAACTGGGTTACGATTCAATTTTAAAAGTACAAGGTGACCCAGTTTTAAATAACAACATAACAAAAAAAATAATTAAGAATCCAATAATTTTTCTTGGGAAATATTAAAGCATATATATGCAGTTTTGAAAATCGTTTGTTCATTTATCGATTATCTTATTTTTATTCCAATGTCCTTACTCTTGAGATACAGGACGACACAGTTGAAATTAAACTTTTCTGAAGAGTATGTTAAAACCCTCTTCAACGACACACGACCCGACCAACCACCCCCAAACAACGAATTTAATGAGCCCAGTCCTGACACCACAAGAGAAAAAGTGAGACGAGCTATATTGCCTCCAAAAAACAATAGAGCCGTAGGCCCAGACCAGGTATACGCGGAAACATTAAAACTCATAGTTAATACAAATGACTGGGGCCCGCGGCTATAAATCCTCCACTAATGCGTCGGGCGTTTGATGCTACCAGAAAAATCATACGACTGTCGCCTTAAGTCAAATAATGGCTCTAGGGGCGTACTCACTGATCACAATCCGTAACAAGATAATGGGATACAAAAAGTATATATTATGGTTATCTATGTGTCCGGTTTCTATAGAAAATTGCCTTGTCTAGTTGGATACCAAAATAAAAATTCAAATGTAAAGTTAACTTTGCAGAATTAAAACATCAATATGAGATTTTTAAAGTGAAAACTTCTTTAGGTACGTTAATCAAAAAATTGGTAAGTGGCAAACTTATGACGCCAGCGTCAGCGACATGTGGGCGACGTCATGGCTTCTTCTTCTTCTTCAAATCTGACAAAAATTGGGTCGAACTGACAACCCACCAAGTTATTTAGATATTATTTAATGACTTTAATATACAAATTATTAAATTTTAAATAAATTGAAAACTTTTTTAGACGCGTGGAGCAATTTTTGGTAGCGGAAAAACTTATGGTTTCGCGTTACCTTCAATAAGATCGACTAATAAATGTTTTCGATGTAAAAGGTGGCAGCGGATGTCGGCAGTGGTCAAAATATGGAGGGTGGAGATAAGGAGAACAATATAAATAAACAATATTAAATAAACGTCCCTAAGAGGGAATTGAATTAAGATGGTGTTACTGTAGCAGAATACCGTTTTTAAAAAGAGGGGCCAAAGTTTTGAGAAAAAGGACAAAGGATTTTTTATTTCTTTGCCCTTCGTAGGTCAAATTAATATTCTTCTTCTTCTTCCATCTTCCGTCTGCCAAAAAGTGGTCTTGAGCTGACAGCCTACTTTTATTAGGTTATTAATGATTCAAAATTTATAAATTATAAAATTTTAATTTTTGAATACTACAATTTATTTGAAAATCCAAAAAACCACTGTGGAAAGCGCCGTGGATTTAAATGGGTAGTAATGTAATTTTTCAGGGTTGTAAATCCAAGAAATACGTAACCACCAAGAATTATTAATGGACTGTAAATTTGAGGGGTTTGCAATTAGCGTAAATGGCTAGAATGCAATCGGCTTTAGTGAAAAACTGACTTACCGTAAGATGATGCTTGGTCTTTCCAATGCAAGCAGCAGTAATCCTTACTGTAAGTTTCTACGATCGACCGTTACCGCTACAAGTCCCCCGCCCTTTTGGATGTAATATTAAGTCGTGCAATGCCTTTCGTTTAATATCTTTGCGAACACAGGAATGTTTTACAAGAATTGACAGAGTATATTTAAACAATCGTCGCAGTTTGAACTAATTACGAAATGGGACTGATACCCAACACGTTTAACAAGTATTTTGAAAGATGGGATCTGATGCCCAAATACCGTAAATCTAAAATTAAAACAATGAATGATCGTATCAAACTATTTCGTATAGTTCTTCAAAAGTCAGCTAGAAAATATATTAAAAACATCTCATTAATAGTCATCAAATCTTCAAAAGAAACCGACCAGTGGCGTATCAATTTTATTTTTAAATCAGATATATTTTCAAAAATTATTTATTTATTTATTGAACGATATTGTGAGTGTCGAACCACGTTTGATTTAAATAAACTATATTTCTATTACTTTCTCTAGATCTGTCTTAAATAATTTTGACGAAGTACCACAATACAAGGCGATTCCATAATACACATGCGACTATCTAACTTCTTATACTTAAAACCACATTGTATTAAAATTTGTCGAAGTGATTCAAATGATTTATATTTAAAATTGTTAAAATCTTTCAATTTGTTAAATATAATTTCTAATGTTGGGACTAGATTTACTTTGTACGTATTGTAAACCCTTTGTCAAATAACATCTTTAGATGCATCATCTATCCGACTGCTGACGATATGTTTTCGTTTTTTATTGTGTTCAATCACAACGCCTCGTTTAATTACTAAATAAATTGTAGAATAGGTAATTTTCGTTAAGTTTCATATTGTTTTAATTATTTCATCTTGAGTTGAATTGACAGTTTCAGCTTTTAAGCATGAATATATATCTAAAATTACTTGTTAAACTTGAATATGCAAATCTCGATTTTGAAATTTCCAAAATTGTGTCTCATTTTCATTATTATTAATTACAATTGCACTATAAAGAAGTATTTCATCATTAATTTGGATATTAACATTACTTTAAATTAGATTATTATCAGGAATTTCATTATTTATGTGAATATCGTGAATATTAAGCAATTCGTTAGATTTATCATTTACCTCAAACGGTCTCCAAAAAGCCATTTCACAAATATCACAAAAAAAAATAAAACGCAAACAATAAAAATCTCCTGAAAAATTATTGAGAACCAGCGCGCGCTAATGTTTTGAAACGTCTAAAGATTTGACCAACTCCTTTTCAAGTGAACAGCTGCGAGCTAGATAGTCGACCGATGATTTGATGAATGCCTATTAGCGACGTTGATATTTAAAAATAAGCTGTGCTACCCGTAGCATATAAAAAGAGGCGGTCGATATGTTTTGCTAAATTTATTGGTATTACTCAGTATAGAATAAAGCGCTTATTACAGGAATATTGCAGTGCCCTGGTGATATAATCTTTTTTAAACTGAGATTGGAAACACTATACTACCTCAAACAACGTTATTCTTCGAATAAATGCTAAATGTACACTGAAAGTTTCTTAATTGTTAATATCAGGTAGGCGCTTTTTTAAATTTACTCCAATCAAAATTAGTGAAGGTGACAGTAAAAATTAAGTTTGTACTGTTGTAAAATTAACTGATACTCGATGGTTTATTACAAAAAATAATTAAGTGGGGTCGATGCCATTTTGCCTTTAAATGAGACAATTAGAATGGTAATAAAATGAGAGTAATAGAATAGAGAGTGGACCAAAAGTCTGGAAACGGACAATTATCTCGTAAATTGCTAGTCCGAATTGTACAAAATTTGGTATAAGCCTATTTTGAGATACGGAGATTCCAGATTTGACATTTGCAATGTTGTCAGATTTGCCGTTTCTCTGATATTATTTGTCACTTTGGTTTTTTAAATACGTCACCCTGTATATTCAGTCATTATTGGAATCTCCTCCTCAATACGAGGTTAGCCATATGTAACATCTATGATTTTATGTACTCTTAAAGGTCTAAACAATCATGGAGAAATGTGGTAGACGCATTCTACCATCGAATGGGGTACTGTCAACTTAAAAATGGAGGATGGAAAAATGTTATCTTTTAATTGTTACGTTTGAATGTAGTTGAAAATAGTTTGTATTAAAAAAATTATTGAGACAATTAGGCGTTGCCACACTTCTGTTTTGTTTATTTAAGATCTAGATTACATAGAATCATAAGTGTTACATATGGCTGAACTCGTATCGAAGAGGAGATTCCAATAATGACTGAATATACAGGGTGATGTATTTAAAAAACCAAAGTGACTAATATCAGAGAAACGGCATATCTGGCAACATTGTAAATTACAAATCTGGAATCTCAGTATCTCAAAATAGGCTTATCCCAAATTTTATACAATTCGGACTAGCAATTTACGAGATAATTGTCCGTTGCCAGACTTTTAGTCCACTCTGTATAATATTTTTATACGCTTATTTTTTAATTTAATATAACCAAAGTCGAATAAAGTGCAAATGCAAGATAAAAATGCGCTTGCACTAGTGAGAAAATTCATATACCTACAAATGATAGGACATCGTAATCCCAGCCGATATGCATAAAATAATAATTATGATCGGGAGAATAAATAATGTGCATGACATTTACCCTCTCATTGTTCGACCGGCATTCGCGATGCAGCCCTAATCGGATATAGGGGGAGTGTTTCTGAAAGCTGCATCTGCCTCTACATCTATCCTTGACTATGGCGAATGTCGATAAACTTTCCGGCTTTAATCAAACTTTTCAACACAAAAATAAAGCTGCAAATCCCTTACGAATTTTATTAATCAGTTCAATAATAATCAAAACGATTTTAATAATAGCTAATAATAAAAAAGATGGATAAAGGAATGCTTAAATGATTTGTTTGGATACGTAGAAAGGATGGATGAAGGAAGATTGACGAAACAAATTTATAAGGCGAGTGTGAATGGACAAATCGGTAGTGGTTGACCTCGGAGAACATATCTCGATCGGATTAACATTGTTTTGAAGAAAGGCCAGGTCAAGAGTACCAACAACCGACGAGCATGTATGAGAGCACTGATGAAAGTAAAGGAAGCAAAAGATGTATGTAAGAACCGTAGCAAGTGGAAGGAAGTGGTCTCTGCCTACCCCTACGGTTAAAAGGCGTGACTATATGTATGTATGTTTAATAATATATATTTTCCGTGCAATTTTTAAGAAACATATATTAGCATAATTATTGTTACATTTGTATCTTATTTGTATATATTTTATCCCATCAAAAACATAAAAGTTCAATATTATGATATACGCCTTGGCTGTTGTCTTCAACAACAAAAGAAGTGAGATCTAAATGGGTGCCAAGTTTAATGGTCAGTCCTGAAATTTATTTTTAACAACATAAAATATTATATAACAACTTAAATTATCATTTCTTTTAATAACTTAGGATAGGTCATAAGTAAAACCGCATTAAACCAGCCTAATACCAACATCAATATCAATTCAGTGTTGTTCGAGAGAGTAAAGCAATATCAGTATCTCGGCACGTGGATCAACGATAGGCATGATCAGACTCAAAGTCAGAATCGAAAAGGCTAGAAATGTTTTCTTTAAAATGAAACAACTATTTATTAACCCACACTTAAACCTTCAACTACGTCTGAGAATGGTTAAATGTTATGTTATCCCAGTGCTTTTATGTGGACTAGAATCATGGACGATCAACAAAGCCACAATGAAAAAGCTCCAGGCATTTGAAATGTGGATCTTCCGGCGTGTACTTAATATATCGTGGATAAAAAAGATTACCAATGAAGAGGTTCTACGCCGAGTAGAAAGAGAAAGAGAATTGGGGAACTTGATTTAAGCCAAAAAACTGGAATATCTCGGTCACATTATGCGTGGAGAGAGATACAGTATACTAAGACTGCTAATGGAGGACAAGATTGCAGGAAAGAAATCGGTGGGAAGAAGACGTATATCCTGGCTGAAGAATCTAAGAGAGTGGTTTGCACATCCCTCCAGCTTTTCAGAGTCGCAGCGTCGAAAGTAAAAATAGCCATAATAATAGCCAACCTCCGTGTAGAGACGGCACCATAAAAAGAAGAAGTATATTGAAGTCTAAAGTCTGACTTGGCTAGTTCGAATATACGAATTATATTAAAGCCTTCGCAAGTTCCAAAACTGTTTGTTCTTATTTTATTTTTTCGAAAATTTGGCTTGCTGGAAGATACTAGCCATCGAACATAGGTCTCTTTCATGACTTTTTTGTATATACTTAAAAATAATTCGTATATTCGAACTAGCCAGGTCAGACCTTAGGCTTCAATATACTATCCTAAGTTATTAGAAGAAATGATATTTTAAGTTGTTATAAAATATTTTATGTTGTTATAAATAAATTTCAGGACTGACCATTGAACTTGGCACCCATTTAGATCTCACTACTTTTATCGTTGAAGACGAATATTGAATTTGGCTCTCATTTCACATTTTTCATTTTTGTACAGAAATTATTAGTAGTAAAATTAATACCAAATAGTATTTGTTATCCCACTGCATTTTCCTACGTTTACGAGATATAATTGTCTTTTTTGTGTTATTTTCTATATTTTCTTGTACCTTTGAAATGTTAGAGTGAATGTCCCATTCAGTATCCGGAATTTTTTCACGCGTTTTCTGTTTATACTTATTTTGGCCAAGTCGGGACGGTATAACGTGCGCAGGCGGTTGTACTCTACAATAGAGCTCTCTTGTGCTTTGATTTGACTTGGATCTAAATTAATAACATGTACTTCATTCAAGGTTTTAACTCTGGAGAGCCCAACGTAAGCCTCCCCTTTACTAAATATCGCACCGCTTCCCACCCCGCTGCTCCACGGCCGCCGTACCGTCCACCGTGATCCGAAATACCTATTTTATTTAATTATTTATAAGGAATGATCTTACACTATTGATGTGCGCTAAATATTGAAATAATATTTAATACTAAATCCCAGTTAATAACGTAATAAATATGAAAGTTTGACTATACTCTTAGTAATAAGTAGTCATCAGTATCACCTGAAAAATATGAGCAAAACAGATATTGATAGTTGCCGCTACTGCGAGAACTTCTCCAAAACTACAGAATATTTGCTTTGCGAATGCCCAGCGCTTTTCTGCAAAAGGCTCAAGTTATTTACTAGTTTCTGATTTATTTCTTTGTATTTACCCAACTGTTTGAGGTATGTTTATGAAATTTGGAGCACATATGTATCTCGCAAGTCTCAATATATGACGTGTTTATGTGAAATAGTTTTTAGGTTATGAGGGGGGTCAAAAGTGGTTCGTGTAATATTACACACGGTACCGCTCGCCATTCTGTTGCTTGAACTTGGCTTGACACGCTATCGCGTGTCTAGGTTTTATAAAAATTTGAACATATTCTATGCAACATTAAGTTCCCCTGGGGACACGGGAAAAATAGAATAGATCCCAGGTATGGTCTGCCTATCGTAAAAGACGACTAAAAGACTCTCAATCCAAAGTGTTATGCGACCCGTGCTGATGGATGCATGGCGGTGGTGGAGCCACCGTCGCTAACGTAGCCTACACTTATTATTATTTATTATTACTTTATTTTGGAATAAAACCTTGTCAAAATCAACTTGTTTTAATTTACCAACTGCAGTTTAGTTTACAATTTCTAGCTTCGAATAGAAAATATCCTCACGTTATTACCAAGTGTGTAACTAAATAAATCCATAAATATTTGTTAATTTGTCAAATATCCGAATGTGTGGTGCCGGATCAAGCTCCATTTTATCCTCTACTTTTGGTAAATATTCGCATTAAATACTAATAAAACGATTGTTGATAAAATGAATAGGCGCCTAATAACATTTCAAAAGCGTTAGCGACTTGTTTGGTACTTTAACCGTGAGTGATTCATTAATTCAACAATTCATCTCAGTAATAAAAGCTCGTAAATAATAGTTTTTTATTATTACTGTTTAAACAGCTCATTTTCATGACAAACTTGTAAACAGTACATTTAAAAGATTAGCGAAATATTTCTTAAAAGTTTCACTGTAGTAAACCTGACTCCCTAACAGGTAGAATTTTTATATTTAATGTCTCGGAAATTCAAAATACGTATGTACTTCTGATTCATACCTACCCTTCTTATTCCTTTAATTTTCAAATAGCGAGTAATAAATTATGATTTATTTAAAAATTGTCGGTAAAGGGTTTATTTGGTCGTTGCAAAATTAGGAAAGATTTAAAACTGAATCATAAAATTGTATTTTTAACTCTTATAGTTTATACAGTGTACAAGACGAAATATATGTACTGCTGCAGGAATCCCCCTATACAACTACCAAATATTAATATAAACTTTCAATTTCCTTGGCACGAAAATTACCAATAATGGTAACGTCCAAGATAAAATAAGAGCAAGAATCCTAAAATGAAATAAATGCTATTATGCCTATCTAAAACTAATAAGGAGCAGTATACTAAACAGAAAATCTAAGATGACAATTTTTAAAACACTTATAAGACCAGTAGTAACCTATGGATGTGAAACATGAACACTAATAAACAACGATGAAAATCAATTGAGAATATTTGAAAGAAAGATCCTTAGAAGAATATACGGCCCAATACATGAAAACGGTATGTGGAGAATAAGAATAAATCACGAAATTGATACACCTATAAAAGGAGAGGATATAGCAAGATACATAAAAAGTCAAAAGATAAGATGGTTAGGACATGTGTACAGGATGGGGGAAGAGATTACCTAAGCAAATCTTAAACTGGACACCACAAGGAAGAATAAAAAGAGGGCGACCCAGAAAAAGCTGGAGAGAGGGTATCGATAATCAAATCCGAGAGAAAGGCTTAGAACAGGATTTATGGATGGATAGGGATCAATGGAGACTGGAGATCGGAAGACGTCAAAGAACGTTTTAACCCGAATTTATATATATATATATATATATATATATATATATATATATATATATATATATATATATATATATATATATATAAATATATATATACGCTCTTCAAAGAAAAAAGTCTGGAGCAATGGTCCCCAAACTTTTTTGTCTCATAGACCACTTGCTATGTTTTCCGGTTTTGGGTAGACCTCCTACTTAGCTTATATTGAATTTTTGCAAATTCATCAACTTCAAATGAGTTTTTGACTGATTTCTAACTGTGTTAAGCGAAAAACAATAAAAAACCATGCGTTAAGTTTTATACATTCATTACTGATTATTCTCATTAAAACGAATCAAATTAAAATTTGGCAACAACATAAAATCATCAAGCAAAAATTAAACGCTTTTTAGTTGGAGGGATTAGCTTGATGCTTTAATAGTAAATTGTCAATATTTGGCATTAATTTAGTTAGGTTTAATCTTAAATCTCCTTGGTTAGTGATGTCTAGTTTGTTTATTTTTTTAGTAAGACGAATTTCAACCGTATCATTGTATATGCATATTTATACAAGTTTAGAGTGAGAATTTCCACTAACTTACACTGAGATACAGTATATTAATTCGCTATTAATATTATTAATCTGGTCAATTTAGACATACTAGGTTACAAAAATTCGCACCCAGCTTAAAGTTGGTAGGATTGTTTAAAACACCATCATAAATAAAATCTAAAAAATCCTCATCGATCCGATACCATAGTCCCGTAGAATTTTGGATTTTGATTTCATCGAAAAATATTGTAGGACTTTTTGGTAGAACTCTTTGAAAAGAGAACAAAACTGGTCAGAACTCCTGAATATTCAAAATTTTAAAAATCAAAATTTTTTGGTAACTTTAAAGCCTCGTAGAATTTTGGATTTTGATTTTATCGAAAAATGTTTTAGGACTTTTTGGTATAACCCTTTGGAGAAGGAACAAAACTCTCATCAGAACTCCTGAATCTTCAAAATTTTGAAAATCAAAATTTTTTTGTAACTTTAAAGCCTCGTAGAATTTTGGATTTTGATTTAATCGAAAATTGTTGCAGAACTTTTTGGTAGAACTATTTATGGAAGAAACATAACTTTCATCAGAACTCCTGGTGAAAAATTTCCTCTTATATAACATTTTTTAAAATGGATTTTTAGGATTTTGAATTTTTCGAAATTTCTTTTTTGTAGAACTCTAGAACTCTTTGAAGCAAACAAAATGGCCGAAAGAAAAATTGATTTTTGAAAAAGTGAGGGGACGGATTTTTTTTTGGGGTTAAATTCGCCGGAAATATTTACGAAAAGCATCAGGAACTCCAGGACTATGCTAAATCTACCCAAAACTCCGAAAAAAAATTCACTTTTTCATCAGTGGAAAAGCGTGAAGTTAGCCCTCCATTTTATAAAATTGATTTTTTTACCCTTTAAAGGTCAGAACTATTCCTAATACCTATCAGAAACTCTAGAGCTATTGAAACAGAACTCTAAAACAATCGAATTTTTAATAGTGGGGGGTGGAACTTTACAGGGATAGATTATCGGTCTCTAAATATTAAGATCTGACGCAATTTTCTTTGATAAAATATTGATAAAAAATATACAGCGTGGCAAAATATTTAATACATCAAATAATTTTGATTTCTATAACGTATATTTTCTTCTTGTTGAAAACCAATCAAATTTTTACTTGCATATCTAGACTTTAGTTGTTGAATCAATATCAACAATTCACAACTCTAGAGGGGGCATGACCCCAATGCCCCCTCCCTCAAATCCGTCAGTGCACCGAAACTAATATCATATTGTAAAACCCCTATCCTTTAATTTTTACGATTGTACATCTAAAATCTTTTAAGTTAAAGCAAAAAATATTTTTTTACATTTTAAGTTTGCCACCCTGTATATTTTTTATCAATATTGCGTCATATCGTAATATTTAGAGATCGAGAATCTTCCACTCCACTTTGGACCATTTAACTTACGGACCACCCTGCATATTATGATATAAAAATTTAAATGCAACAAATATTCATGTGATAAGATAAACAACTTTTTACAAAAGTAGCTTTATAGCGCTGCATTTGTCATTGTTAAATTATTAGTTTAAAAGAAACTACTCGTTTGTAAGAGATAATCAGCAAAGAAGATTACGTTTTTAACGCCCTTGAATAAATAAATTATTGTCTTATTAATGTCTAATTAATTTAAAATTAGTTCTTGAATTGGAAAAAGCAGTTGACTATCTAGCACTGATAAATAAAAGTCGTAACTTGAATTCAAGCTGCAATCGATATCGGAAAGAGGTGTTCATTTCCTACTACCTACATCTTGCATTATTGCGAAATACATCGGATGCCTATCTGGTATCAGGTGCACCTTTTACACGCATTTTTATGCAGTTCATTAATCCCAGGGATCTAACAGTACTGATAGTTCAACGTCCAGACCGGGGTAGAAAAAAAAAAGAATAGACGGCTCCCACATCCCTCGAAGAGACAGGTGCTTTCTAAATTCGAGCTGCATATGTCGTGAGTCGTAGTTAAATAAGTACTTTCCTACACACGTGCCTTAAAATTAGACAAGAACGTATCCGAGAAGGGGATATTTATAAATAGATGCAAGACTTTAACCAAAATTAAAATCATTAAACTCGATTTGTCGAAACCCATATTTTATTTCGATGTCGAGCTATTGCGGATTATATTGTCGGTCACTTTTGACCGAAGATATTGTACTTGCAAACCATTATGTTTTCTAATTTGGTTTTTGTATTCGCTATTAATGACTGCAGCGCATGACTCCGTTACACAGTCTACTACAATATAGTTAAGTTCGCAGCAAGAGGGAAACTTTTTTATTATTAATTTTACGAGTTATTCTTCATAAAAAGTTTTGCATGGTGTAAAACCTAAAATGCAATCATCAGATATCGAAATTTTCCAGTAGTATGCAAGTTTTACATTTATTATATTTCTGTGTTGCAGTATTTTGTTCATGATTTTAAGTAATTGATAGGTACATGACAAAATCATGTATTTTCCAATTATATACTTGACAGTACAATTATTGTGAAAATAACGTAACAATTCATATCATTAATAACAAAGAAATAGTATATTTATCAATTCTCACATGCTTTCACCTAAAAAGTTTCCAATATTCTGCAACCAGTTTCTTGTTAGCACGAAATGTTCACGAAATGTTGTCCCTAACATAGTTGGTGTTGAATGACAAATGCAAATAAAGTGTCAGGCAAAAGCTTATTGTATGTCATTAGTGTGTGCCAATTAGCATCAGAGCATCAGTTCGTGTATGTAAAATATTATTTTTTTCCATTGAAGTGTGCGTGATTTTATGGACATGGACAAAATTGAGATAAGAGGTGTGATAAAGTACCTCTGTAAAAAGGGGATATCACCGCACAAGAAATTTATAAGGACATGGTAGAAGTATTGGGTGAGTCTACTCCTTCGTACCAAGTAATCAAGAACTGGTCACGAGATTTCAAAATGGGAAAAGAGTCCTGTCAACACGCACCAGGTGCAGGAGCCCCCAAAACTGTGGTGATCAAAGAAAATGTGAATTTAGTCCATACGTGGTATTAAATGACAGAAGAATTACAGGCTATAGCAGAGACAAGTAGGTTTTCTATTGAAATTTTACATCAGGAATTGGGTCTCAAAAAACTCTCTGCACGTTGGGTTCCACCAATGCTGACGGCAGACTAGAAGCGTGTTCGCCAGGTAGCAGCGGAGACAAATTTGGAGATCATTAACAGGAATCCCGATGAATTCAAGCGAAAATTTCCTGCGGTCGTCTTTGATTCAAAATCTAAAAAACAAAGCATGGAATGGCGGCATAGGGGTTTCCTCCCACTCGAAAATTTCGTGTTGTCCCATCAGCTGGTAAGATCATGGTTACAGTTTTTTGGGATTTTGCAGGTGTTATTTTCGTGGATTATTTACCGCGTGGGCGCACCATAACAGGTGATTATGCAAATTTAATACCAAAAGTACGCGAAACAATCAGAGAAAAGAAAAGAGGAAAATTGAGTCGAGGTTTGATGTCGGCGGCTGAAGACTCAAGGTTTTGATTTTTTTTCAAAAAGCACCGATATACCAAGTGTATAAACGTTGCGGATGACTATGTTGAAAAATAAATTAGTTTCATTCTTCTCATGTGTTTGCTTCTATGTTAGGGACAACAATTCGTGAACTATCCTGGTATGTACATATAGTTTTTCTCATAATATTTTAATCCAGTAAAAGTAAGAATTTCTGATCGTATTTAAGAATCTTGAATATTTTAACAATGATAGTGTTTTTATTAGCTCTTAGTCCAATATTATTCAACTTTATGATGCACCAAATGGGTATTTTATTTAAATTTTTTGTTAGTTTTTGTATTTTCTTGTAACTTGACTTTTTTAGAACCATAAAGATCATAGATATTAAAAAAGTAAAGCTTATGTTTAAAAATATTATTTATTGGGTTGGGTCCGTCTAATAACTCAACAATTATTTTTATTTAAATTAAACTTGTAGTTTTGATGTCACCATAACGGGATTACTGCACTAATTGTTTATTACAAACAAAATGCATTGACATTTTTCAAATAAACGAAGCGCATTTAAAATAAAACAGAAGAATAAAAAAAGCACACTCCTCAACCCTTTCTGAGAAATATTGCCTACGCTCTTGTAATGTCTTTACATAGAAACGATAACTCCAAGTTTGTTTGAGTAGGTAGTACTTTTTCGTTTTATTCTATAAAAGGTTCTTGACACGACAGTTGTTGGCATTAGAGCGTTCATAAACGGTTTAACTTTTACGGCTACCGATGTAAATTAATGGAAGATAAGGTGGCGGCTCTGACCTAGTGTAGTCGCAACAATTAAAATTACCTTCGATGTACACGTTTTTATAAATTATACGATTACAGACGACCCCTACAAAATGTTATAATCTTAATACAGGGTTGATTTTTGATTAAAGGGGGACTACCTAATTGTTTAAATGTTCAAACTGATGACCGCCCGCTTCCATACAATAATAAAGATTTTGTTCAAAACGTTCACGCACATTCCGAAGATTTACCGGAGTAATTCGACGGCACTCGTCAATGATTTTTTGACGCAAATCTTCCAATGAAATACTCTTGGGTTTGAATCGGACCAATACCGGCAATTGTGGCGATTTACCGTCCCGTGCAAGAAAGAACTAGGTACTAAATTTATACCATTGGCGTACTTAACTCAAATAAATGACATTTTTACCATTCGTGATTGTTTGCAAGTTTCACATTTAAAATCTAATTTCTTAATTAGTAATGGGCAGAATTTTAAAATGTAAATACTATAGTATAGAGAATTGCAAGAGCTTTTAAAAGACATCTTATTCGACCTCCAATGCCATTTAAACATTTTGGGGTAATTCTTACCCTCGCTTGGGGTTGAAAGTAGTGGAGTCAAAAATACCGGAAAAGAGTGTCCCCCTTTAATCAAAAACCGACGGGTCTAAGCGTTTTTCTAAAATGTTGACGAGGTTCCTGCAAATGGCTCTGTTACGTGTTCGGTTGGCCACCCTGTATAAGTTTCCATTAAATGCTGGATGATCTCCATTAGGAACTCAACAATCATTTTCCTTTGATTGTAAACTCGTTTTCGGTTGGCCACCCTGCATAAAATACGCTCATGCCAAACATTTTAGTTTAAATATGCACAATAATCACAACAAAATCACATGTAGGCGTTAAAAAAAACATTTGTTTTTTTAACGCCTAGTGGATACTGCAATCTGCCTGTTTGGCAATAAGCGTTTGTTGTGATTAGAAGATGACATGTAAATTATCACTCCAATAAGTGATCCCCTTTAAAATTAATCTAAATACTAAATCTAGAGTATTTCTAAATGTGGAGCATATTATATTCTTATTGGCATCTTTGTAGTCGAACACAGTTGTCTGATGATATTAATTGCGATTATTTTTTAAACCTGTCTACACATCTTTTTCCAAAAAACACCACCGAAGTATCTCTACCATTTCTTTACAATAGTTCTCACCGTGAGCCAATCAAAACACTAATTTCCCATCCCCCCCTCTCCCACCTGACGTATAATTCCAAATTAGGTATCACGTATAAATTACCTTTTGTACAAAGAAGCAAATCGCATAGAATTTGGCCCCTTTTTAAAAAATTCCCACAGATAAGTACTGTCATTTGCAAACCAGTCCCCCTCCGGCATAGACGAAAATCTATCGCAGTTTTGCGCCTAGATTTCCCACGAAAAAACAGAACAAGAATACGAATCTATTCCACAGGTAAGACCCTATTTAAAATATTTAATCATTATTCTTGCCTACCCCATGTCAAAGGGTCGCATTCTTCACCCTCGGTGCTAGCGACTAGAAAATATTTTAGCCAAGTTTGAGTAGGAGAGGGGAAGTTTGTTTAAAACGAGTGCTAACGCCACTTTCCAGAGTTAAATGTTTTTAAAACAAGATCGACAGGACGAGGGAGTGATACTCCCCCCTATGACAAATTTAAAGTTGATAACAACACGTAATAATAAAAGACATTATAATTTAAATTCACAGGAGGTGTGTATCTGATAGAAAACTATCCAGCACGTAATATAGCTTGACGTTTTCCTTAAAAATCGAATGACAAATTGTGCTTTGAGAAATTAAAAAATATCTCCAAACAAATCTTAATATATTATTTAAAAATATATGATGTGAATCGTGACATAAAACTTTTTAATGTGTGTTTACAGAAAAACCACACATCTAGTGTCAAATTAGGAGTTCGACAATATTTGTACAAGATAAAAAATCGATTAAATTGATCTACAATTATATTGTATATGTCATAGCTCATAGCAAATAATTTAAACTGGAAATACTGCTTATAAATTCTCACTAGCTTCGAAGGTTAGTGACTTCAAGTCGAAAATTTTTTTAGCAAATTTATCGAGATAGGAATCTTGTTTATTGGATAAACAATGTTCATGTTTTACTTTGAATTTTGATTAGTCTTACTAGCGAATCAAAGGTTATAAATAACTGTTTTAATAAATTAAACAAAAGTTTTAATGTAGTCGTCACAGACTTTATAATTTTATGATGATAACACGCGTATACTGAGCCTTAGGCCAGCCACAGGACTACCGACCCATATCGACAAGAATGCCCGGTCAGCAAGGTTTAAAGGGTGAACCCATTATCTTCTCTTCTTTTTATTTTTTTATGCCAAAACATAATCACAATCGTCCATTACGATTTTTCACGTAGAAAGTACTTTTACTTCTCTTGGCAATCGCTAGATCGCGTCTGTGCCTGCGACCGGCCTTAAACACTAAAGCTCATGCAATATAAATGTGCATGCACGTCATCAATGATCTGTTCGTTTCAAAACTTAATACCAACAATACTAAAAATCACCGTTCGTTTTATTTAATCTCGAACACACCGGGTCAGTCTGTTCGTAATATTTTATTGCTTTAATCAAGTCAATGTCTTGTTAAATATTACAATTTCTATATTATTTTAGACGGTATATAAAATTGCAGATATTATACATTAATATTTCATTAAATATTACCCACAGTTCAAGTTTTATTATGTATTAATAAAAACGGTTTTTCCGATTAAAGATCTATGAGCGCCAGCTGGCAGTTGACAGTTAGATTCATAAGTGGCAATTTTATATACGTTTTTAAGTCGTCAAATTTGATTATCATGGTGAAATGAACCAAGATAATTTTTTAAAATGGTTTGAAAATCAGTTGCTAAACAGTCTCACTGAACCATCAGTAATTGTTATGGACAATGCCCCTTACCACAGTATGTTATTACACAAAATACCAAACATGTCCTGGCTCAAAGCGGATTTTGAAGAATGGCTTGCTTTTTCACACACTATGTTTAAACACGAGATTTAAAAGATTGTGGATCAGTAAGTATACTATATTTTGTGTTTATATAACAGTTTCTAATTTTATAAAACAATCTCCTACCTGTATTTTTAAATTGCATTGTAATTAAATTCTAAAGTAGTTTTACTGATTTTGTTAAAAGAATTGAAACTGGTATATTTTTTAGAAACAAACCACCAACAAGATATTTGATAGATGACCTAGCTGAACAATATGGGCATAAAGTGTTACATCTCCCGCCATATCACTGCATTTTCAATCCAATTAAATTTATTTGGGGCATTGCAAAGCAATATTATAATAAACATATTGGCCGTGATGGAAATGCAGAAAAATACTGTTTAAATATGTGGTCTGAAGCACTTCAAACCGTTAACTCAGAGATATGGAAAAATTCTATTGATCATACAGAAAAAGAAATTGACAATTGGTATAATAGAGAACGAATATTGGAAAGACAAGAAATTACTCCCATTGTTATTGATATGACGCTAACAGTGATGTCAGTGACTTTGAGTCAGAATCAGAAGAGAGAAATAACTTATTCATTCTGTTTTAGACATTTTGTCCTTGTAGCTTAATTAAACTAATGTAATAAAGCTTACAAATACTTTTTTAAGTAATTAATCAATATTTTGCTTGAAATAAAAAAGCAGCTATTAGGTAAGTATGTCAGCCCCTAAATAGCATTATACCTTCATTGTGAAGCAATTTAACCTGTATTATTTTTATTAATAAAATTATAATCACTGCCTCTAATTAACTCTATGTTGATTCGAATTAAATAAAGCAATAATAAACTAACTTGAATAGTTCTTATTGAAAACCTTTTGTTTGGGTAAAATTCTCATAGTCTTATTGCAATGTCCTAGACTAATTTATGGTAAAGTACGTTTATTAAATGATCAACAACATAACCTTATTATTTCCTCAATGTCCGTGCTACTGTCAAAGTCTGGCATCGTTGTTCAAATGTGACCTCATACTCGCTCTAAGATGTGCATGCACATTTATACTGCATGAGCTTTACCTAAAAATTTAGAGAAAGAACCAATGTCCATTAAATTATATCCAAATGTTCATTTATTGTCAAAGGTAATATCCCAAGACTATGAAAAATAGCCGACTATTATTTTCGTCATAATTTTATCGAGAGTACCCTGTATTTCGAGACAACTTAATGAGACCATATAAACATTAATAATCTAAATAACTCCCGAGAGCTTTAAGGGAGTTATTCTTTGATTGATCTGATCGAGATATGTTCGACGAGGTCGACCTCTATCGACTTCTCCATTCACACTCGCCGTATAAATTTGTTTCGTCAGTCTTTCTTCATCCATCCTTTCTACGTGTCCAAACCATTTAATATTCCTTTTCTCTTATCTCACTATTCTTTACTTTATCCAACCGAGTCACTCCGGCTATACTTCAAATATTACTCATCTCCGCAGCATTAATTCTATTTTCATGCTTCTTCTGCCAAACCCAACATTGACTACCATACATAAGTGTAGGAACCAACACTCCTCTATGCACAGCCAGTCGTGTCTTTTTTGACACTTTGTGGTTCTTCATAAACCCATGCAGTGCCCCATTCATTTGATTTTCTGCCAACATCCTTCTATCAATGTCACTGTCATACTTTCCATCTCTCGTAAACTTTGAACCCAAGTATACAAACTAATTAACTTGTTCCACTCTTTTTCCCTTAATCAGAACTTTGTCATGCTTTCTTCATTAACCATCGCCTGAAACTCCTCTTCAGATAACGCTAATATGACTTGATCATCGGCGTAAAGAAGGCATTTGACGATCAAATCATTCATTTTTAATCCAAACGCACTCTCTCTTTCAAATATTCTAAACAATCTTCCATGTATAAGTTAAACCGCCATGGCGAAGCCACACATCCCTGTCCCACACCTTTTTCGATGTTAAACCAGTCCGTGAAAGCTTCGTTTATCCTGACACAAGCAGTGGAATCCTCGTAAAGTGATTTTAGTGCTCGTATTAAACTACCGCTCACCCCATACATAGATAGACAATGTCGACCACAATTATAATTATTATTATTTAATTAAATTCAAATTTTTTTTGTTTCATTCACATAATAAGCTCGACGTTGTACAAAATGTTATTCGAAGATCGCTTTATTTGTTGTTAAAAAATGGGAGCGGTAATTTTGAATATTTAAATTAATAAATAAAATGATTTAGAACAGTAGGTGATACTGGCTTTCTTACTACAAATAAAAAATTTTTTCGTTAGGTATTGCAAAATGTATTTTCAAATATTAGTTCGATATCAAAATTAGTGGCAACATATTAAAATAATAGCTACGTTTGTAAAAATTTAAAATAAATAAAAACTTTTACTTAGTTTCCTGTTACAGGAAGTTTTCGCATATCTCGCTAATGAGTAAGTAAATGATTAAACAGTATTAAAATTACTAAGGAAACAATTCGATAAACTCGGTATATTTACTTTGCTAATCTTCTTGAACTCGACAAACGGCAAAAACTACGACTCGCTTCTATTGTTTATTTTAATTTTTATGTTCTAACATTACGCGGACATAAAAAATTACGGAATAATTCTAAAAATGCGTCTAAAATTAGTCATTAATGGTATGAATCTAGCGTATGGCCATCTTCTGAATGGTATTATAATTTGGTGCTGTTGAACTATTGTAAAATAGAAAATTCCCTAAATCATCGCCAGCATCAGAAAAATCGCGAAAATCACACTAACGGTAAGCTGCAGTAAAGTGTGAAAAGTTTAATCATTTTTTGTCGCATAATTATGTGCCAATTTAGTGCTATGTTGAGCCTGTTGCAGTTGCAACTGAAGTTGATCTTAGACCTTTTCCTGGCGCGTATGGTTGTAGATTTTCACAGCCATTAAATTGCTTAGCAACACAATTTCGTGAGCAACAAACCGACAGAATTATCGCGAATAGTCAGAACATCGTGGTATTACTTATGACTATTTCACTCATCTTAAAATATTCACATAATCTAACCAATCGCAAACCAAAGACAACTTGTATTATCGCGAAAACACCAGCTGTCTTTCAATTCTGATTGGAGTGTCAGCTTCGGTATTTTCAACGAAGTAACCATAGCAACACAAAGTTTGGTAGTTCTATCAATATTAATTGTACCTGAATGTGTCAAAATGAGTCGCTTCGGTGCAAATTTAAATGAAATTATCAACCAAAACATAGATGAGAACGTACCTGTCTACAAAAAAATCAAAATGTTATATATTATGGAAACAATTTATGACATTCTGTGTCGATCGCGACTACAATTTAGACGCACAAAATACCACTGAACGACTGGCATTCATTCTGAAAGACGGCATTTAATATGAGGAAAATTGACGGAAGTGATTACAAGAAAAGTGTTATTAAAACCATATGGAACACTACTGCAAAATTATTGCAAGAAAAATATTTTAGCGAGTATCAGAGGGATATTGATCCAACGAATTACGAGGCTTTGGAACTCATTGCCTAGGGAGGTGTTCCCCGAGGCAGAAATTTAAGAAGAACACCAACTCCTACCTTCTTTCCCTTGGTTCCCACGATGTTCTCTGAACATTACAGGATATCCCTTTTCGTGGGAACCAGAATATATAAAAAAAAAAAAAATTCAGAAGTATAATTTTCAAAGAGGCCGAAAAGATAGGATTAGATACTAAAAAAATTCAAAAAAACAAATCATTCTAATCGTGCAACTGCAGTTAGTCAGTTACTACAATCTGGCGTTGGTGAACAGGCAATGAAAATAATCGGACATGGAAGTTCCAACTCTATGAAACCGTATTTACAGCTTAGTGAGAAACATCATCAGAACATATTGAATACCTTCAGAAATACTGGAAGTACATCAAGTAATGAGTCCAACAATAGAATGTGTCCAAATAACGGTCAAACCATTCAAAATGTCTATAATTGTACTATATATGATAATTATAGTTGAGTGTGATGTTGATTATTGTTCAAGTATTAAAATAAAATAATGATACATATTAAAAAAGGTTTCGTGTTGGAATAATTATTCAGAATTAGGCATGGTAATATATATATCATTGAAGATTATAAACATTTGCTTATGATTGTAATGAATTTTTCATATTTTTAATAAAGGAATTGGTTTCGTGAAATAGTCTTGCAAAATACCACTCTGTTCTGAATATATTCTCATAATTCTGTTGTCGTACAGCAGTTGTTTTTCGCGTGGCTCTGCTGGTGCCTACAAGACCTAGGGGTTTCCGGCTTGTACCGTCTTAAGTCGGTGGCGCGGCTCACTTTTAGATTTTTTCTTCTACCCTCTACGGCTGAGCTCGGGCATAACTTGCCAGTAGAAAGACCACTAGCAGAGTACTCTTTAGAGAACCAAAAAAAAGACGTGGCAAATTTTGGCTATTACTTATGAAATTTTTTTGCTCAAGTTGATATCCAATAAAATCAGTCAATTTGTGGTCATCTGATCGAACACAACCAATCAAAACAAAATTATACCGAAATTTTTTTGCTCAAGTTGATATCCAATAAAATCAGTCAATTTGTGGTCATCTGATCGAACACAACCAATCAAAACAAAATTATACTGAAAAGAGCCCATGGGTTCTTTTCACTAAATCATGTTATGTTGCTATGGATACATACCTACATTTCCTTTCAATTCGATTTTGACAATTCAAATATTTCAATGTCACGATCAGCAAAAAATTTTCTATCCGAATAACCCTCGAACATTGATGAATGCTCAAAAATTTTACATCTATCTCAAGCTTGTTCCTTATAGGCAACAAGCTTTCGAAATCTGTTATAAAATTGTTTCGACAATTGTCCTTGGGTTATTACTACTGATAATCTCCCGTTGCAATAAGCAACGTAAACAAAAAGGAGCCTTCTAATTGGTTAAAATTAAATTAATGAAACTCTCATTAATATTGAACTCTTAACATTTTATATATAGCTCAAGTAGATGAATATCAAGATAGAGTCATCTCGAGTTCTAAAAGTGGTCGGTAGGTGTCTGTAGCATCCGAGTGATGGATCTCTCGAATAATCATTTGATTATTGGAATCGTGCAAGTACAGTGTAACAGAAGTAGCTTGGCGGGCGACTAGCATTTAAAGTAACAAATATTCGGCTGAATATTCTTCAAATTCGTAAACTTCTTCCTCCGATTGTACTTGAGACTCACGATTACTGAAAATTTCGTCGCCGCCGATCGGATCGTTATTCGAATGTTTTCGTTGTGCGCAGATTTTGTGTTTCTTCGCCCGCCAAGCTACTTCTGTTGCACTGTACTTATCACTCGATTACGTATTATCGTACATTCGTTTAAATTATGAAGACGTATATATATTTTTGATGAACCTATTTCATAAAAAATGATTGAGTATTTCCGTTATTTTAGAAAAGTACATCGGACAAATTACAGCAGAAACGATCCGATAATAAAATAAGGCATTGTTTGATCGCCACGAAGATTACTCCACATCCGGCGGTAATAGGAAATTACCTTTCTTACAACAATCGTCATAAAACCCTTCAAAATAATAAGAAGGGTGTATTAAAAGTCCCACACATGCATTGAAGCGTGTTTCCTCAGCAGGAAACCCTTCGAGCGAATTACTGTGACACGATACTGATTTAAGTCTCCTACATAGTCAGAAATGGCAACTAAACATGTTTAAACAAACAAACGCAACCCTTTCTTGTGACGGTTGTCGTTTAATGACAACGTTGATGAAAAATGCGAGTAATGAAATGGAAAGCAAATTTTCCAGATTATTTTTTTCGTACGATTCTCAACCAATCGGAACGTCCAAATGAGCTAAGCTACCTCGTATAATTTCGAATATACTTGGATATAAGTCGAGTAGCTCCACCAATCATAAATTCAGAAATATTCGAATTTCCATAGTAACCAGTTCATAATTGTTACTTACAAATAATGCGCATCAAAAAATGTTGGCGTTTATTTTATGATTGTCAGAAAATGAGTCGATTCGGTGATTTATCATTAAAAGTGAAAGACGAGTGTTTTCAAAATAATGTGCCTCATAATAGGTACATTGAAAACAAAAAAGTACGTATGGAAACAGTTTATTACGTTTTGTAGTGAGAGAAACTACGTACCGAACGAATCAATTTCTACTGAAATGATATCAACTATTTTAAAATATTAGGCTTTCGTTATGCGAAAATTTAATGGAGAAAATTATAAAGAACATGTTGTAAAAACTATATGGAACGTTACGGCAAAGCAGGTGCCCATTTTCCATTCCAATATTTTTAGAGGCACGAAACGCGAGAAATTCAAAATGAAGGGAGCTCCAATCGTTACCGGATAAGAGGAAGATCAGTGCATCAGCATTCACAGACAATGAGTACGAAGCAATGATCAAAGCTTGGGATAAAAATCTACCAGAAGGGTTGCAGATAAAATTTTCCTTGATTGCTTCTGTAGAACTTGCTAGGAGAGGAAATGAAGCGCGTCATGCTTAATCCACTATTTTCTAAAGGAAACTGGAAATGATGGTTCTCTAACTTGTAGGATACATTTTCACAAAAACAACGCAGGGTGGAGCAAAATCATGTGCTAATAATAAGTGGCTTGTACCCAACCATACTGAAGTAAGTCGGTGCACAGTGAGACTTCTGAATAAGTTGATGTTAAAAAAAACGAAAACAAGAATATTAAAACAGACAGGTTATTTCTGACAGTGAATCCGAACTGGAAGAAGCAAAAAACCCTTGTCTGGTATAAAAATATTCCAATTGGAGTAAACAAATAAATTTTTTTTAAATCATTATCACCGAGCAACTACCGTTTCACAATTGGCAAAAGCAGGTGTATCGGAACAAGAACTGATTAAAATTACAGGGCATGGTAATAGTAATTCTATAAAACCGTATCTACAATTAGATCAAGAGCATCACGAACATAATAAATCAGATGAGAACCAAACTAAGACACACTCTTGGATCTAGTAGCAACGTCGAAATGTCCAGCACATCAGCGATCAATAGTCACGTTCAGAAAATAACAGGAATAAAAAAAAAGGTTTTCATTATAATTGTAATTATTATGGCATTAATATGTATTTCGATTAATAAATTGTGTATATTGTTCAGATCTATTCAAAAAATAATCGTATTGAATATAATTCGTAATTCAAAATATTTAAGGTTATACATCTCAATAGAATAGAAAAAGCAAGAGATGCCTCCATCAAAATGTCTAAGCTCTTCAAAAGCCATAACCTCAAATTAGATATCAAAGTAAAACTCCTGCGCTGCTATGTGTACTCCATATTGTACTATGGCATGGAATCCTGGACATTGACCGAAGCAACACAAAAGAAGCTTGAAGCCTTCGAGATATGGCTATACAGAAGGATCCTTAGAATATCATGGGTAGATAGAGTGACCAACGAAACAATACTGGAAAGAATGGGGAAGGAAATGGAGGTAATGAAAACGATTAAGAAAAGAAAACTGGAATATCTCGGACATATGATGAGAAATGACAACAAATACAAACTCTTAAAATCCATCCTCCAAGGAAAAGTGTTTGGAAAGAGAATATTTATTTCCACTGTCAAACTGACACTCTTTTAAATTATGCAAAAATATCGATGTATAACCCGAATATTTTGAAGCACTTATGGTATTACTACTGAACATAACTAAATATAATGAGGATAACCAGCTCTTGTATCAGTGCAAGTACTACAAGCTGTATAATATTTTAAAAGTATATAAAGCTAACGAATTTCCTATTTCACCATTCCAGATGTTCAAATTACCACTAAATTTTGGTATGAAAAATAATTTGCTTTCTTGTATGAATTTCTGACGTGGCATAAATTACATTAATGTTATATGTTATATTCGGGTCTTCCTTTTGTTTAAAGAACACGTACCACGTTATTTGTAAAGTGTATCTAAATGCAAGAGAGTAATAAAATGGAAAATTAAATCTGTAATCTCTTCTGATTTACAACGTTTTCGATCAAAAAATCAAAATTTACCACTCCACAATTACGCAAATAAACTACAAATTAAAAACAATCAAGTTGCTATTTAAAATTGGCAAAAGGATTAAATTACAGTCAAAGGAAAATTTTGCTAAACCTTATTTAAATTTCAGAATTCGTTGATTTGTAATGAACGTTGTTGTTAAAACCAATTAAGGATTCGTTCTGCAAAATATTTTTAACTAATTTTTACCTGTTTTTGCAAGTCTAATAGTTTGGTTTATGTCATAGACATTTTATAGCATCTCCTGTTAATTTTCGATTGCTATTACATTTATAATTTCTTTGCAGCATTTTAATTTGCCTGAAGATGAATCTAAAGCCGAAACTAGTTATCTGATTACATAAGAACGAAAATATTAAATTTATTACGATATTGACTTCATATCTAGGTTAGGTTAGGTATTATAGAAAATCGTTTTCTGCTTAGGGCAGGTCAGTGGCAGAAAAGATGTGCCATTGTTTCCTTCTCTTCCTCATCGTGACAGCTTCTACAGAAGTTGTGTCATAGCTCTGCGATTCCAATGCGCTGTGAGTATGATCCACCTGCCCCCAGTGTCCTGTTATGGCCACGATCGCGTTTCCAATGGACTCCCTGGATAGAGTTAAAACATCATTAGTTCGACGTAGATCCAGTTTCGGCCAAATCTGCTTCGATGATGTGCATGTGGGTTCATTTTGCCACATTAAGTTGGCTTTTTAAACTACTTTGCTGTGCAGGAGGAGCCGGCAGTTTGCAATCGGTACTCCTGGATAAGATGAGAGGGTGGTGTCCTCTTTTGATAGCTCGTTCGCCTTACAGTTGCCCTGTGGCCGGGTACCCAAACAATGTGAACTCTGAACTTAGCTTCTAGCTCATTCAGAGTGGCTCGGCATTGCAGCGCTGCCCATCAAGTAGACTGAGTTCAGTGATTTGATAGCAGCTTGGCTGTCGCAAAGAATTGATATCTTGCTGAACTTTTGTTCATTGCGGAAAGTCCAAACAGCTGCCTCGGGACATCATATATAAATTCATGACATGCATATATTTTCTTTTACTAATTAGGTATTAAATTTACAGTAGCCAAGTCATTAAATTTGTTGGTGCACATAACTTTTAATTTTTAATTAAGTTACAGCCAAAAAAAACATAAAAATTGCAATTTTTTTTCGCCAGAAAACCTTTTATGAAGTGATCTAAAAATTGTTTTGCCTACTTGCACAAACTGTTTTCCAAAAATAATCCAAGAGTTTGACTTTGAAGACTTAACCGTTTAATGAAATACGTAAAAGGCGTATTTTCATAAAATGATTAGCGTAATTGATTCTCAAAATAAAATATGGTTATTACCCGAAAAAAAGTAGCAGGTGCAGACATTACCACCACTATAAATGAAATAATGGCTTTTATTATACATAATACAGTTACATTAAACGGTAGCAACATCCTTGTTCCAGTTTTCATTGACGTAATATTAATATTTTAGTTACTAACTCCTAAAGTTAAATGTACACGATTTGCTTTTTATTTTAAACGTAAAATACACATTTAAAATACAAATCTTAACTTAGATTATTTGAAAAATTGTTGGTAAAATGAAAACAATCAACATAACATCGACATAGACACAGAGGATCAAAGATCTAGGTGACATAGTTGCCTATACCAATGGCCCAACTGCAAAAATGTAATGCTTATGTTTTATTTATATACTGCACTACTGCCATCACAATGAATTAGTCAATTTGACGACAGGGAGCTTTAGAATCGGCAGTAGTGCTTGGTCCCTACTGTAAACTTTGCGAACAAGTTAAGAACTGTTTTTAAAACCACAAGCATGTTTAAGAGATACAGAATTATTCGTCGATATATAAAAAAATATACCAAGTGGAGAGTTTCTCATCTTACTCTTGGCCTTAAGTACCATTCCATCCCCAATTTAGCCGTACAACCGGTATAACCAGAAGTAGTTGGAGGCTCTAAATGTTTTAGATTAATTCGGTATATCCGAAAACCTTTCACCTCAAATTATCAGATTTTAATTATGTCAAGTTTCTCTAAAACGTCTAATTAGAACACACAAAGAATCACTCTGTATTAAGATTCGAACAATTACTAAGATTTTAATTGTATTAAAATGCTTGGTATATTTAAATACCTATTAAAGTCGGAATATGGAGGTAAGTTATCCGATAAGGTTGATTGTTTTCATGTGATCATTTTTAAATAGTCTTGGTAATTTTAATTTTGTTTGTTAGTGAATTGTCTATCCTTTCAGCTAAATTAGCAATCGTCTCTTTTAATTTATGACATTTCTACCATTCAGCAAATAACGTCGCTGAACTTTGACAAAGGCAATGACCTGTGTATTTTTAGGAGGGTTGCTGTAAAATGTTTACAATCTCCAGTCCTAGATATTCTAAATTGTGGATAACAAACTGAATCGAATATTTTCCATTTTTGTAATTTTTAAATAAATAATCTGTTGTGTGAAGTACCGTATAGATATAAATTACATAGTTAATACGAAATTTTCGGTATTTTTACAAGCAACATATCTTTCTTGTAGTTTATTTGATCATTTGACATTTTTGTTAGTTCCTATATCGTCTACACGCTCTAGCTAACCCAATAATTGTTGCTACCTGAAAGTAAAATCAAACAAAGTTGATACTTTTTTCCTACAATCGTGATTTATTGTTAAAATTACCTTTGGCGTTAGGGTTCATTGTCTGCTTCCCTAATAAACTTATTGATCTGCTCGCTGCCAAAGACTTCTGTTTACTTTTATTTAAAACCAACGTTCTTTTTTTTTAAGAAATGCGGGAACATAACTACATTTACATTTTTTTTTTCACTAAAATAGTACCCTTTCAACATGGACATGCTTCACAGGGTAGATGTTAAATTTTAACCCTTTATTTAGGTTAGCAAGTATTCCTGCAACTGCTTGGCTGTGGAATTTCATAAAACTTTGATAACACTTTCCTTGTAGTCTTGTAGTTCTTTTTTCGCATGTTGAACCCTTAGTCTTCGGGAATAAACGCCAATTCTTCCACAGGTATATTCGCTCTATTGAAATTATACGATTTTTCTGCGCAAAAGTTTGTAAACTGCTTCCATACGCTTGACTTCGATTTCCTGGTATTCGCGGTTGTCAACTGTCCTGGCGAATATTTTCTCTGCTTTCTTGACCGAAGCGAAACATTTTTTTATGTCGTGCCACTTGACAGCTTCAAAAGTAAAATAATAATTTCGAGGTTAGGGTCTCACTTGGTTACACATTTTATGTTTCGCTGGTGACTTGATGAAGAAAATAATTTGCATTGTTGAGAATCGAAAAATAAATTTTAAAAATATTTGATTTCCACCACAATTCGGTGTGGCATTTTTTTACCGAATACCACGCGAGATCAAATTAATATCCGGAAATTTTTTCTCGCTCATGAATATTTTTAGAAAATTTTTAAAATATTCATGAAAAAATTTCCGGAAATAATTTGACCTCTAGTGGTATTACTAGTGAAAATTTAATCAGTTCCAAGTTGCGTAATTATGCGTCGAATGCAATTGGTCCCACGTCGATATAACGGCTACGATAATACTTTAACATCATGGTCTTGAAACAATTTTATTGTTTTAAAACTTTTATTTTAAAAATTTTGTTCAAGTGTTGGAATCAAGCTTCTTGATAAAATATGTTGGTACTTTTTTGAAATTACAGTACCATAAATAATCTCACTTATTTTACAACACCTTTACCGCTCATTCATCCCCATATCATAACCACTGAGAGAAATTTTACTGTACAGTACAGGGTTTAGATTTCCGTGATATTGTAGAGTCGGCCTGAACTGTTTCTTCATATTTTTATAATATTCCCGACTGTTAATTTTGCAATATTTATGTCATTTGACATTTTTTGCATTAATTTACCTCTGCTGGTAGTCACAGAGCATCATAAGATCTAGGTGACATAGGTGCCTATACCAATGGCCCAGCCGCAAGAATGTAATGTACCTCTGATGTACTGAGATATTATAATTTCTAGCAAAACATGAAAATCCAAACTCACAGCCATTGGCCAAAGCACACTAGCTTTATCAATAAATGCATCTATAATACTTATTTCGGAGGAGTCGAATATTTATTTGTCAGTAAATTTGTTATATTTATATAAAAACAGTTTAAAATAAATTTAAATGTATTTTTTTAACATTTCGAACATATTATTGGCTAGTGGCTCGTACATTAAAATTTGAACAATTTCTCATGCCCAAAACATGCCCAAAACTATGAAAGCGTTTATACAAGAAATAAGATAAAATAAGAATAAAAACAAAAGATGGCCAACATTTATCTCTTTGTCTTATTCTATTTTATTTTGTTTAAAAACTGATAATGCGCGTGACCCAAATCTTTTCTGTTCTAAATGTTCCGAGTTTACAATCAACCTAATCTAACCTAATAATATTATTTGTGGAGGTATTTTTGATTTTCCTTCTATGGCCCGTATATTTATTTCTTAACAGCTTCCATCTGTGTTCAGAAGCTTCAGCTACAGAAAAAGTGATTTAAAAAACGTTAAACTCTCTAGATTTTTTAGCACTTACGTGCTTTCTCCATTATGTTAGCAATTGTGAGCAAAGCATTTTCTGTCAGTCGGCTGTTTTGTATTTTCCATCATTTTTGCATATAACTGAGGAAAGGTCGATACCTGCTCTATCAACATGCCATCATCCATTATAATATTTTTTAATAGAAAATGAATGGTAGATATATAGTTGGATAATTTTAGATAATGATATAATTAAAAAAATCCGTATTTGAACTAAAATAATAAATCAATTTGGAGATTATGTACTGTTATGCACAAAACACAAAAGTCATTGTCAAAAAAGCTGCGATTTCATCGGTTCATTCTTATTTCTTATTATATTTTAGTCAATTGTATATACCAATGTTTTTTGCACTCATTCCCTATTTTATTTTATGTTATTTCTTATTTTATTATATTTGCTGTATAAACTCGCCTTTAAGTCTCATCAAAATTAAAGTACCCGACGAACCATATGCTCGCGTTTAGGGCAATCGAGGATGAAGTCGTGGGTAACACCCCGTATCGATGATGTAAGATGTTGCATCGGTCGAGGCCGAAAAGTAAGGCATCAATGGATTTATATTTTATAAAAATACACAAGGAGATGGGGAAGGAAGGCAAAAAGCGCGTGCCATTGGTAGACAGCTGCCGCCGCCGCTGCTGCTGCCTTAAGAACTAACAACCCTCTTGGCTTTTGTCTACGCCAGACGATAGCGATACACAAAAGGGAAAAGAAAGAAAAACGACTCGGGAGAAATTACTCACAATAGATTCGGGGTTTCGGAAATATAAATGTACCTATAAAATTCGGAAGATGGTACAATTGCAAATTTATGGGACATTGTTGACGTAGACTGACAGTCAGCTGTTTTAGGGGACACTTTTTTCATTAGGACCCGATGCGCATTCACTAAAATACCGGCGAATTGTTATGCACATAATTTTACTTTCAATTGAATTAATTCTCCATACAAATTACATTCGTGAAACGTCCTTCCTATAACTACAAAATATCAATACCAACTAATAATAATATATGCGTAAGCAAAAATTCGTAAAATGTTATTCGCGTAGAATTAAAGAATAACTTTTAAGAAATGCTGATACATGGCACGATACTGAGTACTAAAAAAAATGATGCCACACTTAAATTTGTTCCGTTTTAAAGTAAATTAGCCATTGAAATGTACCTCTGCTTCGTGGACTACTCCAAAGCAATTGACAAGGTAAAATGGAATAAGCTCTGGATCATCCTACTAGAAATGGGCCTCACCTCATACATTTGGTCAAACGACTCTATGAAAACGACAATGCTAAAATCAGAGCTAATAACAAGCTATCAAGTAGTTTCAAAAGCAACGCAGGAGTGAGACAGGGATGCGTACTCTCGCCAATCATATTTAATACCTACACAGAGTATATCATGCGTAGAATAATGAAAATAATGTCAAAGTTGAATGTCAAGAGAAGTGGCATGTTATATACATACATACATATTGTCACGCCTTTTTCCCCTAGGGGTAGGCAGAGACCACTTCTTTCCACTTCCGCTACGGTTCTTACACACCTCTTTTGCTTCCTCTACTTCCATCATGGCTCTCATGCATGCTCGTCGGTTGTTGGTACTCTTAATTGATGTAAATACATTAAAAAACAATAAAAGATAAACTATATTCAATTTTCACAAAAATTCCACTTATTGTTAATTGGTCTTTTATTGCATCGGATATATAATCTTTCCTTTACTTTACTTTTAACTTATCTGGAAATTACAATAATTAAGAAAACACTATTTCACTAAATTGGGAAGTAATTGGTTTTTGATGGAAATAAAAAGTTAAGAAAGAAAAGAATAATTATAATAACACGTGGTTTACATAATAATAATTTTAAAGAAACTATCCGTTTATCATCCACGCTTTATCGCCGGAATAAAAAAAGTATCTAAGAATGTTCCATAAATTTTTTATATATTATGCAATCAATCATGTATAACGATGGCTATTAATACATGTGCAAGTTGCGATCTTGTGCGAGTGTATTAATAGCCATTACAAGATCGTTGCTTACACTATATGTTCAAACATTTTAACAAAAATGAAAATATATTATTAGTGTTAACACTTTTAGCAGATATACAGTTTGTATAGTTTGAAACTAGACGATTCTCACAATTTGATCAGCAACAGCGCATCCCCAGTAGCAGAGTGTAGAATTTATGCATCGATAAAATTAAATCAATATCAATATTACCAACAGCGTTGGGGATGCTAGTACAACAAAACGATAGTTACTCTCTCAGTGGAGTGGGCAACAAACAATTAAAATGCTGGTTGCCTAGATATTCAATAATTAATGGGCCAAAACGATGATTCGATTGTTTTTGTCATTGTTGTTGGAAGTATATTTTCTTCTACTTATTTTTGTGCATAGTATTTTTATTTTCTCATAGTTATCCATATTGAACTCGGAGTTTATCTTTTTATTTGTTATGTTATTAGTTCAATCTCCTGTTATTATTTTTGATTTTACTTTCGTATTTTAATAACAAGTTTATTTGAGAAAGAGGATACACAAGTACAGGCCCCATTCGGAGACATGAGTAAAAGTTGTAATGAAAGTGAGTACGACAGAAATTGTGGAAGCGTTGAACAGTATAAAATTGGGTAAAGCTGCTGGATAACAGTTGAAATGCTGAAGGCTGGACAAAACGTGGTAGCTAGTCTACTGGACCGCCTTTTAACCTTTGTTGGAGAAGTGGTAGCGTACCAGACGACTGGTGCAAGGCCGTTATCGTGCCGCTTTACAAGTGAAAAGGTTCGCAGCAGGACTGTAAGAACTACCGAGGTATTAGTTTACTCAGCATAGTCGGCAAACTGTAAGCAAAGATATTGATTAAAAGAGTAACGAATTAAACTGAGATGATATGGGATGTGCAAGCAGGATTTAGAAGAGAAAGGAGATGTATGGATCAGGTCTTTTCATTACGAGGTGTAGTCGAAAACTTATTGGCTAGAAGTCAGAAGGTCTATTGCGCTTTTATAGACTTAGAAAAGGCCTATGACAGAGTGGTAAGGAATGAATTGTGGTCGACATTATCTAAGTATGGGGTGAGCGGTAGTTAAAACGAGCACTGGAATCACTATACAAGGATTCCACTGCTTGTGTCAGGATAAACTGAGCTCACACGGACTGGTTTAACATTGAAAAAGGTGTGAGACAGGGATGTGCGGCTTCGCATGACTGTTTAACTTATACATAGACGATTGTTTAAAAGATTTAAAAGAGAGTGCGTATGGATTGAAAATGAATGATTTGATCGTTAAATGCCTTCTTTACGCCGATGATTAAGTCATATTAGCGTCATATGAAGAGGAGTTGCAAGCGATGGTTTTTGCATGATGCCCTGAAAATCAAAAATATGAAAATAAATGTAAGCAAAACAAAAGTAATGGTTTTTAAAAAGAAGAAAGCATGACAAACTGTGAAGTTCTGATTAAGTGAGAAAGAGTGGAACAAGTAAATGAGTTTGTATACCAAATTTACGAGAGATGAAAAGTATGACAGTAACATTGAGCGAAGGGTGTTGGCAGGAAAACAAATGAATGGGGCACTGCATAGCTTTATGAATACCCAGAAAAAAGGCACAAAAAAGGCACGTCTGGCTGTGCATAGAGGAGTGTTGGTTCCTACACTTATGTATGGTAGTAAATGTTGGGTTTGGCAGAAAAAGCATAAAAATAGGATTAATGCTGTGGAGATGAGTAGTCTGAGAAGTATATCCGGAGTGAATCGGTTGGATAAAGTAAAGAATAGTGAGATAAGAGAACGATGTGGTGTAAAAGAAGATGTGGTCACAAAGATAGATAAAGGAATGCTTAGATGGTTTGGACACGTAGAAAGGATGGATGAAGGAAGATTGACGAAACAAATTTATAAGGCGAGTGTGAATGGGCAAATCGGTAGAGGTCGACCTCGGAGAACATATCTCGATCAGATCAAAATTGTTTTGAAGAAAGGCCAGGTCAAGAGTACCAACAACCGACGAGCATGTATGAGAGCACTGATGAATGTAGAGGAAGCAAAAGATGTGTGTAAAAACCGTAGGAAGTGGAGGGATTTAGTAATTGTTTATACTTTGTGGGCGATGTACCTCTGAAAGTTAAAAAAGACGCGAACATGAAAATGAAGACTTCTTTCGCTTAATACGATAACTGATTTTCGTATCAAGCGATTGAATTATTGGCATTGCTATTTTTTACACGCGTTTAACCAAAATAAAAGTGTTACTCTAAAAATAAATATGTGACATAAATAAAAGTAAAATTCCAAAAATAAAAACTTGTTTTTCACGGTATTTTCCACAATTTGTTTTCAAACACCCAAGAATGTTCAAAACTGAAAAAAATATTTAATATGGTTTATCTTGTAGGTATATCTTCAAAAGTGCCTGCAAATAAATCTGCATAATGCTGTGTATTATTTTCTTGATCTTCTTCTTCTTCTATGGTGCCTTATCCGGTCCGGATGTTGGCGATCGTCAAGGCTATCATAGTTTTGTTGACGGCTCTCCGAAACAGCTCTGCGGATGTTACTCCAAACCATTGTTCTTCAGCCACGAGATACGACGGAGTCCCGGACGCGTATTGCCAAACCACCGTACAGTACAGAGCCCGCCGTATTTTCCATACTCTGAATCATTTGGGGATTTGCGAGTGACGAACGCGCATTTGGTGTTGGCAAACCCCCGTGCAGTACAGAGCACGCCGTGTATTCCATGCTCTGAATTATTTGGGGCTTTGCTTGATCAACATTGTTTTAAAGAAAGACCAGGTCAAGAGTACCAACAACCGACGAGCATGTATGAGAGCACTGCTAAAAGTAGAGGAAGCAAAAAATGTGTGCAAGAACCGTAGCAAGTGAAAGGAAGTTGTCTCTGCCTACCCCTAAGGGAAAAAGGCGTGACTTTATGTATGTAAGATTATCTCATGTTTTTTCTAAAATTTAAAGTTTTCTTATTGGCCACCATGTAACGTTATAGGATGTTGTAATTTTGTGGAGTATTAATTTTTTAAATTCTAAAACAAAATTTCAAGCATTAAAATGAGTCTTCGTGTCCTTATTCTTCATCAATCTTCTTTGGTCCATCATCTGCAGAATGTCATCAGTCATCCACTCTTTATTTTTCGTTCTCGTTCTCTCCCTCAAATCTTCTTTCCCCGTCTTTAGGATTACGTCTTTGATGTTACTCCATTTCTCTTATGTACTCTGTTCTTGCTTGCTTTTCTTTCATTGATTCTTTTACTTTCTGTCTAATTATGTGGTTTTTCAGGCTATCGTAATCAAGGTTCTGTTTAGGTTCACCCTTGATGAGTTTCTTGAGTTTGAGATTTACCTGGCCCACTACTGGATTGTGAACCGATGAGACGTCCGCTCCTGGGTAGGTCTTCACTGAGGTCAAGTTGTTTTTAAACCTCTTGTTATTGAGAACGAAGACGATTTGGTTTCTGATGACATTTTTGGCGGTATCTGCAGGTGATCTCCATGTGTAAAGTCGTCCTTGATAATACTATTGTATTATCAAACCTTTTTTAAGCGCCGTAAATAGAGTCATCGTTAAAGTCTTGAAACTTATAAGTAACGTAAAAATAAATATAATAAATATAAATTATGTACAAGTTACACTTCAGTTCAATATTACCCACAGAATAAATCTCAAGTAATCGTGAACAGCCCTTCCCACTCACAACGCCGACGGATTAAGCGCTGTTGCAACAAAATTCATATTTCCCTCTTGTCTAATTTCAGACTTTACAAACTGTACGAATAAATTATTAATAGTGCAATCTGAGAAATTCGTTTATGGAATTTCTGAAATTTGGAATCATCATCTGGAGCTTACTCAATAAATTTGGCTACAATGTTTTGGACTTTCTTCAGTTGTACCCTTCAGGTTTCCGCTTGAAAATAATGTCCACCTTACGTATTTTGAAATGTCGGTTTGACGTTTTATATTCAACATTAATTTCAATATGGAATGGTGAGTCCACAAAGAAGATTTAAAAGCTCTTCAAAATAAACCAACAAGAGACATTTTCCAAAAAAGATAAAATATTTTCTCGGCAGTTTTTGCTTTATCGGAAATTTCTGATGGTGTAAAAGATAAATCTTCCCTACTTGACACGTTTAGAGTTTAGAGTCTATGTATAAGTTAAACAGCCATGGCGAAGCCACACATCCCTGTCTCACACTTTTTTCGTTGTTAAACTAGTCCGTGCAAGCTCCGTTTATCCTGACACAAGCAGTGAAATCCTCGTAAAGTGATTTCAGTGCTCATATTAAACTACCGCTCACCCCATACATGGACAATGTCGACCACAATTCACTCATCACTACTCTGTCATAGGCCTTTTCCAAGTCTATAAAAGCACAATAGACCTTCGAAACAACCCACTTGATTAGTCATAAATATGTGTTTTTTAGGTTAAAAAAATTGTTTCATAATATAACGTACGTGCATTTATTGGCCAAAATCTCCTACATAATGAAAATACGTGATATATGCACCACATAAATAAATCTGTGCCAGATATTTAAATTCTGTATTATACATAGAAGTAGAAAATTACTAAAATGTACGCATTTTTTTTACACAAAAAAAACTGAACTTTATAAAAAAACCATTATCAAATCAAAAATCTCCTTGTTTAACCATTTTTGTGTGAAAGAGACTCCCACGACGCTTACAATTTTAACTTTTAAGATCCCCCAGAGAGTTATTTACTTGGTAGGTACAGTTTGTCACACACCGGAATAGAAATTCCTATCAAACATTTTAGTGTTTTTTTTAATTATGAAATGGAAAAATTGAAATGTCACCTAAATCTGGAAAATTGTGATTCGACATCAGATTATCAAATTATCTCTTTATTAACATTTTATTATTTATTAACGGCATACTTAGGTCGCCTACTCAGGCATGAAAAGTACGAGTTGCCCCAACTAATAATTGAGGGAAAGTTGGAAGGAAAAAGGGGGAAACATCAGAAACTGGACATGCCTGAACTTCGAGCAAATCCTTAGAACGGCACAAGATAGACATGCATTTGCCAATGTGATCGCCAACCTTCATTGAAGACGGCACGGAAAGAAGAAGAATACTATTAAAAAAATAGTGAAAGATACATGCAAAAAAATATAATAAATTTAGAGCTTCTTTGCCCATTAATTGGTCAATATTTGCAGATATAGACAAAACAGCAACTCGCACGCAGCTTTCATTACAGGAAATAATAATTGTTCTTAAACATAGGTGTTTTTAAGAAGTGTTTTATTATTTGCTTTGCATGTGCGCCTATTCGTGAGAATTTTTCCAAAATTCATGTAATTTTGATATTTATTTTTTAAATCGGTATCTTTTTGTAAATATATTAATTCCATTTGTAACTCATCCGTAGCTGTTTCGTCTTGTATAGTAAATGTTAAAGAAAAAATGTTAAAACTAAGAGTGCTTTTTTCTGATCTAAATATTATAAATCGCGGTTCGAATTCCATTATTAATTTTTGTAAATACTGGGCATATTTTCGAGTTTCTAAAAGAGTTTCTTTTCTTAAGTGTGCAAAGAGTGACGAGCTGTTTGACAACAGATATTTTTCCCAAATTTTGAGATTGCTTACAAAAGCATTAATTAACATTAACATGTTGTAAATAAAATGGCTTTTTCCTTGAAGTGCCATGTATAATTCATTTAAATGCCGTGTTATATCGACGAGAAAGGCAAAATAACACACCCATTTTTTATCTTTAAATTGGGGAAACGAATAAATAGTATAATATTACCTTAGGCATAGCACATCTACTCAAACAACGCACTTCTATGTTGTAAATTTCGTCACCATATTCACTTTCCATATCTTTAAAAAATTCTTTAAATTGGTGGTACAAGTGAATGAGTTTATATACTTGGGTTCAAAGTTTACGAGAGACGGAAAGTATGACTGTGATATTGAGCGAAGGATGTTGGCAGGAAAACAAATGAGCAGCCAGAAGATGTCAAATATAATGTCAAGTATAATGCAACTCGGAACAATTTTTAATTTTTTTATCTTAAAAAATGGGGTTAAACTCACACGAAAAACCAAAAAAAAAATTCAAAAATTAAAATAATTAAATTCGGCAAAATTGTTAAATTTTGATAAGCAGAAAAAGACGGTACTAAATAAATCCTAAAAATTAAAAAGGAATATAATAATTACAATAATTAAAATTTATTATTGGCACAAAAGAGCACAAGTATCAATTTATATTTTTAAAAATTCTAGCGGCTAACATAGGTACAATTCGCGCGAAGATATTATTCTCAAACGAAGAAGAAGAATGGTGTGTGTGTGTGTGTTGTAATAATAAGGAAGTGCCCGGGTAGACGTTTCTTCCGATCTCCTATTTCCTAACGCCGTATTATGTCATTTGGTTTTGCTGATGTGAAGGAAAACGCTCAACGTACGGCGATAGTGTTATAGCGAGTTTGTTATAATATTATGTGTTATCGATCAAAAACTCCAATGAGGACCATCTGCTAGAAAGAGGGGATCCACAGGGACACCTGCCATAGCCCGCATGACCCCTCACACTAACATCACACATGTTTAAGTACTCTACCTTTCTTTTTCTAACCCAATAAACAGCCAGATATTTACGTAGCCAAGGGGTTGGTAATGTTCACATTGAAGGCAGATTTATATAAAAAAATTAAATTTATTATTCGGACTACTTCGCCATTTACTATTTTTATTTTTTGAGATTACAGATTCTACAAAAAAGTGTTTTTTATTAATAAACACGGCAAAGATAGCGGAACACTTAATAATAGATACATTATTTAATGAAGCATATTGATTAGGTAAATACAAATTAATATTTGCGTTGAAATTTTTTTAATTTCATCTTCTATCTTGAACGTTTGGTCACGGTGTCTAAAATATTTAAAAATGTCATTATAAATGTTTTCTTAGTAACACAATGTTCACTAGGTGTATGTTTTACTGAAGATTTGTAATTGGTACTTATAAAGTGGCCAGAAGAGACTTCACAAACATCCAAACGTAGTACTTTAGCTTCTAGACAATCCTGACTTAGTGCGACGTCTTGAGCTTTTGTAATTGTGCAGTTATCACTTAAAAGCAGAATATTGTGTAGTGTAGCCACCACACCGGTGATGTGAGCAAGAGCATTATTACAAACTGAGATGGACCAGACCCAGACAAGTAACTGTAGTAGATGTAGATAGATTGTAGGGGGTCGCGAAGGCTATACAGCCTCTCAAGCACCTCGACCTATCAGATCTTTTATGCATAACCCTCTAATCATTCCGAAACTTCGTTCAAAGTTTATCAGTTTTCTGGGAGCCAAATTCCTGACATCGGAGGGCTTTAAGAAAGCCCCTTCCAAGAACTTGAGCTTTTTGAAGAAAAGCGCTGGGCATTCGCAAAGCAAATGTTCAACTAGGTTTTCGCAGTAGCGGCCCGTAGCACTCTCTGTTTTTCCCAACTTTTTCAGGTGATACTTTGGAGGGCAGTGTCCAGTGAGGTGTCCCGTCACCAGTTTCAAGTCTTTCTTGTCCAACTCGAGAAGATGTTTAGCATTCCTTGGCGAAAGGCTCACTAGCCTTTTTGCCTGTCTTTGTCCTGGCACTTTATTCCAGTGAGATTTCATTTCATCTGTTTCCCAGCGTCGAACCTCTTCTTTCAAGTGGGCCTTAGAGAGTCCACAAAAGGGTTCTGGGCCGGAAAATTGTATATTTTTCCCTTCCTTGGCAAAGTAGTTTCCTTCCTCGTTACCTTTAACTCCTCTGTGACCTGGAACTCACATCAAAGTGACCTGATTGTTTGCTGCCAGTTATCTCAGGGATTGTTTACTGTCCCAAGTCACCTTGGACTCACAAGCGTATGACTTCAGAGCCTTTAATGCTGCTGGGCTATCTTTTATCTGCCCTTCTGGGCACATATCCCTATGGCATGTTATTCTGCTTGAAAGATGGTTGGGGTGTTACCAATGGGTTTTGAGAGCCTGAAATTCGGCCCTTTAATTTAAGTTTAAATTTAAAATGCTTATTAATCATAAGATTAGGTGCAATTTATATTTTAGAGAAAACAAATTAATATTTCCATCGTTTTTTTTTAATTTTAACTTTATATCTTGAACGTTTAGTCGTGGTATTTAAAAATGGTTTTATTTATTTTCTCAGTAAAACAATGTTCACTAGGTGTATGTTTTGCTAAAGATTTGCAGTTGTTACAGAACTCTTGGTATTTAAAGAGTTATAATAATTCATTTGGCTGAATTATCTATAATTTAGAAACGGCAGTTTGGCGTATAAAATAGTTCCTTTATTTCGGTAAAACTGCATGTCATAAATTAATACTAAATATTTCAAAACATCAGGCACTGTTTGCACTTCTATTTTTATTTCAAAGTTTCAAAGTTTTTTTTACTTTTAACCAAAACCTAAATAGTTGTATTGAAGTTAAATAACTATATGACAGGAATCGTAAATCGTGTTCTTACTTTTTAAGTTTATTGTTGTACCTAAAAGTGGACAATTATAACAATTTTGTTCCTAAAGGTAGAGCTTGGGCTAGCCCGGGTGGCTTTTGCTGCTGTAAAATTAAAATAAAAACGTCTACAAGAGCCGCTGGCAAAGGAGGACAATAAGGCGACTGTTTTGTTATTGATTTCAAAGACACTATACTCCAAAATGATTAACTGGCTAAATTTTGCGATTGGTTAGTTAATAATTACACATCTGAGAATATAAAGTTCCATATTTCCCATTTCTTAAATTCATATATACCTAAGTAGAATACAAATAAATAAAATGGAACAGCTAAATTCCTTATAGATAAAGATCTAAGATATCTTCTAACAAATTAAAAGAGATCCCTCAACAAAACACTATCACACAAGCAACGTTTACTTAACAACCTAGGTTTAAGCATTACAAGTAAAGGTCAGCTCTGGACAGACACTATTGAGAAGTTTGGTGAATCACATGCAATAGCCTTGGATATATCTAAAGCCTTTGACCGCGTTTGGCACCAGGCATTTTTAAGCAAATTATCTGCCTACGGTCTCCCAACCAACTGCGCCAATGGCTCTTGAGCTTCATGCAAGATCGCTCCTTACATGTGGCAGTTCACGGTATTTCTTCTGATGCGTTAAAAACCAATGTCGGGGTCCCCCAGGGTTCCATCCTGTCCCCTACCCTATTTCTTTTACACATCAACGACCTCTTGAAAACCACCACGAACCCCATTTACAGTTTCGCAGACGACAGCACACTTGTCTCAACTTACACATCCTATCGATCACTTTCAATGAATGATACAAATAGACTCAGGCAGGAACAGGTTGATTCCATCAATAGAGATCTTGAAGCAATCGTCTAGTGGGGAACCAACAATCTTGTTCAGTACAACGCTGAGAAAACACAAAGCGCCACGTTTTCCAAGAAAGTGAATTCCTCAAATCATTCCCTCACAATGTCCGGAAATACCCTTGAATCAAGTCCCTCCATCTCGATTTTGAGAGTCCGGTGTCTAATTATATGTCTTGGCATGACCATATTGCTAACATCGCAAAATCAGGTTTTCTGTGAAAAGTTTGAAAGTTTTTTACTCCTGATCAACTGTTGACGACATACAAGGCTCAAATCCGACCTATACTGGAGTATTGCTCGCACATTTGGGGTTCAGCACCAAGGCATTCTGTTCGTCTTCTAGATTCCATTCAGAAAAGGGCCATTCGGTTGATAAACAGCTCAACTCTCACAGATACCCTTCACCCACTAGAACATAGAAGAAGAGTTGCAGACCAGACATTACTCTACAGATATTTCCATGGCAGATGCTCCAGAGAAATAAAAACTCTTTTATACCACCACTGGCCACATTCGGCCGAAGAACTCGGCACGCTGATCAGTCTCACCCATTTACTCTAAGATTGACACTACAAGGTCCAATCTCCATCAAGAATCCTTCTTTTAAAGGGCTGCTACGGAATGGAACAAGCTATGACCTGCAACTTTTCAAAAAGCGGGTCCACAATCATCTCCTTTTTATAATCCCTACCTCTTTTAATAGTCGCAGTGCGGGCCGTCCGCGGCCCACAAGATAGGTCTACCCTTTTTTGGGACTATTTTAAGTGTAAAAAAATTCAAACGATAAAACTTGACGAATTTAAAAATTGTTATCAAAAATGTTTTCAACTAATAAGTACATTTTCTCGATTTCATAAACAGTTATTTATATATCACCAGTAAATATATGAATATTGTACGTTCCCTTCTACAGGAAATAATATATTGATATTACACATACTTTCGATCTTATATAGCAGCTGCTAATTTTCCGTAAAAAAATCATTAAAACCAAAAAAAATAACTATGATTCCGCATATTATTTTGTATGTGAAAATTATGTATTTTTTGTTTATATAAATGCTTCTCGTTCTGCGATACATTTGTCAGCAATAAACATTTAACAAATTTCATTAAAAACCCGGTAATAGATTTTAAAAGTCAGGTCCAGCCTGGCCCGATGGGCTATTGTCATTTGCCAGGTGCGCCATTACTTAAATTACAGAAACTTTATAGTTTTTATCCTGCCCCTTAGAAAAAATGGCGCCAAACCTTACTACTAACTATATCTTCATCTTAATAGTATTATGTGCTCATAATAATAATATGGACAGGATGTTTATGTGTTACTAGTTAGAAAAGAACATGTGGATTTTAAATCGAAAATATGACCTTGGAATAAACACATTATTTAACACATAAACTGCAGATATGTGTTACCAAATATTAGATATTTTAATAAAATACAAATTTTATTGTCTTTCCAGTAATATAAAACCCCAAGAGCTGTCAAATAATGGACTATTGATGATCTACAAAGAAAATTAAACGAGGTTTTATTATTATTTTTAATTTAATAGACTCTTGTTGGCAGATGAATCGAAATGTAAATGATGCTTACATATGTAGTTGGTATGGTCAAATTATATTTGATTATTTTTTTGTTGACTATTAAAATCCCTTAATTTGTTCTGACATAATTTTTAATGATTAATCTCGACAACGAAGCAGAATAAAGAAAAGAATGAAATATAAAAAATTAATCAAAATAGAATTTGCAACCAAGATTTGATACTTCTACCAACAAAAAATCAGGGAACGAAAATGTATAAGATTTAAAAATCTTTTCTCAATTTTGTATCCAATTAATCCTGATAAATAAAACATTCAAATTTCCTGGTTACATTTTAGTTATTGTAAATATATTATTTATACAAATTAGGTACCCACACTGCGGTGGTAAGGTAAGGAATTTCGTTTTTTAATACTTCCCAAGTAAGATGACTAGTATAAAAATAATTTTTTTCTTCACCAGTAACAGACTATACTAGCAAAATTATACATCGTGCATATTCTTCACATTGAATTTAAGGTTAAATTGCATTAATTTTTGTTTATAAATTTTTACTTAAAGTTCTATTTGATATAAGTTATTACAACAATAGCAAGTACAAAACCCATGAAATGTACCTATTAACTATTCTGAACATTGTATAACAATAAAATCACAAATATTACAGCATAGAGATTTTATAACCTTCAATTAAAAACCTTTCCAATGATTTAACACATAATTATTAATTTCGGCGCCATTTTCATGAGTAGTAAATAAAAACTATCTAATTAGGGCATTAGATAATGGAGACGTTAAACCAATAATATTCTATTAAAACAGTTTGTTTTATGAATTTAACAAGACATTTGATTTAATAGTTTACTGAGATTTTTATCTCATAACTGCTAAGTGCTATGAATAAACTTTTCAGTTATTAATAAAACATAGGCAGTAACTTACATTTGATGATCTGTGTTAAGGTAATATTCGGCCATATCCGTGTAGGACCCCTAAGGGGCCAAAACACTCACGAAAAACACACGCCGTGTTGGTTGTTTGGTTAAACAAAAGTTTCGTGTGTATTCTCCCTCTTAACTACAACACTACTCACGACTCACTGACATTTGACAAACGCCTTTGCATCCCTACGAAAGGTATTAGAGCTATTTTTGCCCGCTCTCGAACAGGTCGGACATGCGCAATCATCTGCTGAAGTGTTCTGCCAGTGGTGTCGACATGGAATGGATTTTATAAGTTGTGGTATAAAAATATTCATATTCAAAAATTAAAATGTTTATAAAAAAGACAAATGTAGGTGATTACGATAGTTTATTCAGACCTACACCTTTAAAAATATATTATATAAATTTAGAAAACATAATTAGTGAAATTATGAAAAGGACAAATTTGGATAAAGTTAAGTAATTTGTCAGAATAGAACTGAGTAAGAGTTCTTTTTGTGACCCCACTCCGATCGCGATGAATCATTGCACACATATTATAGTGTCGTAAGTCGTATGAAATACAAGTGAAAGTGCAAAAGCGCCGTTTTTTCTAAAATCTAGGCTTTGCAATCTAGTAGATTGTAGATTGTAGGAGGGGTCGTGAAGGCTAAGCAGTCTGTCAAGAACCTCGACCTATCAGATCTTTTGTGTATAACCGTTAATCTATACGACGCCCGGGATTCTGAGACTTTCTACAAAATTTATCAGTTTACTGGGAGTAAGGTTCCTGACATCGAAGGGCTTTAAGAAGGCCCCTTCCAGGAACTTGAGCCTCTTGCAAAAAAGCGCTGGGCATTCGCAAAGCAAATGTTCTGCAATTTCAACGAAGTTTTCGCAGAAGCAGCAACTATCACTCTCTGTTTTGCCCATCTTTTTAAGGTGATACCTAAGAGGGCAGAGTCCAGTGAGGAGTCCCGTCACCAGTTTCAAGTCTTTCTTATCTAACTCGTGAAGCTGTTTAGTTTTCCTTGGCGAAAGGCTTACTAGCCTTTTCGCTTGTGTTTGTCCTGGCACTTTATGCCAAGAGATTTCATTTCATCTATTTCCCAGCGTCGACCCTCTTCTTTCAAGTGGACAATTGACGGTCAAAAGAATATTATGATTATTGAACCAGATATTTCTTGCTGGACTAACCTCTTCGCCATTCTTTACCAACAATCTCTTTTTCCTGATAAAAATATTAAAATGCCCACTAAATAACGCGTTTTCAATGTGGAGTTTCCGCACCACGTGAATTTCGAGAAATGGAACAAAAGTAACTTTAGCCCAGAACTGCTTCAAGAAAAGAAAAGTAAATTATTGAAATTTATGAGAGTTTTCAACCAAAACATGCTACTTTTAAGTGATTTAAATTATCATTTTTTAAATATGTATTTCATACAGTGTAACATACAGTGAAAACCTATATTATGCAATTTAAAAAAACTTTGTATTATTGAGTGTAAGAAAAATATAGTTTTAAACCAACAAAATGAAAAAAATACCATAATAATTTATTTCGATAAAAGTCTTATTAATGGATGTTGAATATAAATATCGAAAGTATTTACATTTCTGCAATATGTACAAAATCCTATATCAAATGTTTTATATACGTCTATGAATAAAACTTGTACACGGCTGCCACAAATTTATAAAACAGTTTGTTATAAAGAATATGTTTCCAAACTTAAACAAATGGTACATGGATGAAAGAAAGTAGTACGACATTTTTTATAATTACGTCCAAAATCCTTATTCTGAATTCTTTATATTTCGTTAAATATTTTTTAATAATAAATAAAGATATATTTAAAAGAATAAAAGTCAAGAATACATTCTCGATCAAAATAGTGGCAACGTTTAATGAATGTCATCGTGCAAGTGTCAGTAAACAGGGAAACCAATATTAAAATTAAAATTCTCAAAACTAAACAGTCTGCGTTAGATTTAAACAAAGATGAGGAGAGTGTAACCTGTAATTTTAAAAAGAGAACAAATATAATCGTTTTAAACATTAGGGAATATTTT